>JAQFVV010000004.1:2882193-3077193 GCA_028023455.1 Epiperipatus broadwayi
ACATAATCAAATTCTTACTCTTCCAATTTATCTTCACTTCTGTTCATATTTATTCCCATACCAAATTTCAATTTTCCTATCACTCTGCAAAAATTTTTGTTTATCAACAAGCATTTTATGTTTAGATCTTGAAAATTCCATATAAAACAAAATTGAAAAAAACAGTTGTATCTATATTTAGAAAATAATTTGAAATATCTCCTTAACTGTAACTTCTTCTCTTGCTATCATTATATCATTATTGGAATTATAATCATTCTTTAACTTACATGGAAAAATTTTCAGGCATGATAATGTAGCCACATTTTGAAAGACAGATCATTTTAGACTATCTTTTCTCTATATAAATATAGGATGGTATCACTAAATCTAGTTGGTCAAGCATACAGTTATTGATCAAAAGAAACTACTTTCCTAGATACAATTTCACAAGATTATTATTTATTTTACTGTCACTTATAAAAATGATTGCTTTCTCAATGCTGACAGTCATTGCATACTTATATTTTTAAAACCTTCTTACATACATTCACAAAAGAACTAGAAATCACAATTGCTAAAAGATGGAAAAATAATTGCACAACACACAATTTTATTATCATCATCACAGTTAGTATTGTACCATGACCAAATCACAAGAAAGATGGATAGCAATTGGGATAATTGTTCTAAACCCATATATATCCTATAAGGCAGTTGGAGATACTCTTGGTAGAGCCTGTTTATTAGAGATAATTTGCACATCTTAAGGACCTTTCATTAATTGCCAAATCTTATATAGATATTTGAACAAACACTAACATTCATGTTAGTCTACCTGAACAACCATATAAAAGTTCAGAAAACAAAAGTAAGTTATTTCATTTTTTTTATTATGTTGACAATTTTAGCACTAGATAGCAATGCCCTAATTTTTTTAGTGCATAAAAGTTAGGAGTTTATCTCTCCATCTAGGTTTCATATAATTTGATGCTTTTTAATTTTCATTTATATCTATGATGGTTTCTTGTTAATAGGTTATTAAAATTGATAGCAATTGATTTTGCCTTTGTAAATTTGATTAGAGGCTGACTTTTGTGAGACTTCATGGATATCTCCACTGATTTAAATTTCATTCTTGTTGATCATCATTGTCTGTATAAACATCTATATAAGAACTAGAAAACAAATAAAGATCATGTCATCATCATCATCAACCATTATCAATTCACTGCAGGATGAAGGTCTCTCCAAGTTCAGTCCATCTTCTCCATCCCTGCACACTTTCTTATTTCGTCCATCCATCTCACATGTAGTCTCTTTCTGGGTCTTTTACAGTCTCTTGGAATCCAGTTTAAGATTTCAATTGTCCATCTATTATCATCTCTCCTAGCACTATGTCCAACCCAACTCCACTTCAGTCTTTTAATTTTTTCAATGAGGTCAGTAACACCTGTTTGTTCTCTTACCCATATATTGCATTTTTGATATCTTCTTATTATTCCCAACATGCATCTCTCTATACTTCTTTCAGTAGTCTGAAGTCTCTGTATTGCTCTCCTATTAAGTGTCCAAGTCTCAGATCCGTAAGTACGAACTTGTGAAACACATTTATTAAAAACGTTCCTTTTCAAACACATAGGCGTATTTCCTTTTAGTATCAAGTTATTTCTACCAAAAGCACTCCAACCAAGTTTAATTCTATGATTAATTTCATCAATTATGTTTTCATCTGTGATAATAATCTGACCAAGGTATTTGTAGCTGTTAACTTCTTCTAACTCATCATAATCAATCTTTATTTTTATATTTTGAGAAAATCCATCCAACATTACTTTAGTCTTTTTAATATGTACAAATTTATATATTCTATTTATAGAAGTGTCTTATTTTTCAGTGATAGCACAACTGACTGGTATGGCTTTTCGTTTAATTTAAACCTGGACTGAATTAAAAAAAAAATTTCAATCATGTATAGGATTTTTTAAAAATAGCCAAACTAACCAATCATCCATTATCGGTCAGAAAATGAGTATTGGGCTATTTTTAATTAAAGACTAAGTGGATAAAAATGCTTAAACTTTTACCAACTGATAAATGATAAACCTAAAAGTATTGTTTTACTGCTTCACTAATAGAAAAGGTTCGAGTGACCATTGCTCTTTATCTTGTATTTATAAATTTTGTAGTTTTAATATTTATTTTTTGAAAAACAAACAAACATATCAAAATTGTCATTTTAATTATTATACTGTTAAATATAAATTTATAATCATATGAAAAGTTTTCTAAATATATATACTGATAGTAAATAATATAATTTGAAAAAAAGTATTATTTTAAGAATACTCTCCACTCATGCAATAAACGTTACCTAGCTAATAAAGAACTAATCTATTTTGATCTTAAGTGTGCCTGGAGCAACCTAACTAATCAAAATATTCCAAATGGCCACCAACTAGGAAGTTTTGCTTTTCGGATTAATAAAAACGTGAATTGAAATGATTTCAAAATTCACAATTCATTATATAAAAGAAATTTCTCTTTTAAAGTGGATTAAACACACACACACACACACACACACACACAAAGGAAAACATTTTATTTAACCAAATACATTAAGCTTGTAAATAATTTGCTATCAAAGTACTATCTGCATTTCTAGGGGGGAGAATACCATTTTTCTAAGACATCGGTTTGTAAGTAAACGGGGAAAAAATACTGATTAATAAATAAAAAAATCTAGATTAAAACTTATTCTAAAGCATTAACATGTACATACATCTACATATGTTATATGTAATATTTAAATACAAGTATCTTGGCTATATTGAACTTAAGGTAACTGAAGGGATTTGAACTCAGAATTTCAAGCTCCTTATAGCTATTTACTCCTTATAAACCGATTCACGTGACTACATATATGTGAAAAAGATAAATGATCACCAATATACATATTTCATGCTGAACCAACAATCATCAGTTAATCCAGATCATCATCTCCCACATATATATATACAATCAGTGCTCAGTTTATATTAAGATAGCAAATCTTCAAACTTTAATGGACAGGCTTCATTCTTATCCATCTTCCAACTCTTTAGCCATCCATATATATATACGTGCGTGTAAATTATCCTCAGTCATTGGAAAAAAAATAAATTTATATCGAATGAATATATCTTAAATACTCACTCTCAAATAACAAAACAGTTGTGCTATTTACTTTTTTTTTTTGTATGTATATACTCAACTCATTCTTATTTTCATTCATTAATTTTTGCAATCTATACGTATATCATTAAAATCATTCAACACTTAGACAATCCCAATATCAATAACAACCAACAATCTCAATTGTTGTCATGGCAACCTCCTTTTAACAATACAAATCTATAAGTTTATACTTCAGTCCATATAGAATTTTTTATTTATTTATGCCACTTCCAATAATCTTTTTCCCATACACTTAAGTTATTATTTGTTATTTCTTAATATTTTGTTGTTTTTTTTTAATCAAATTTCAACTTTTATTTATTTCAAAATGAGTAACTTTACTAATAACAATGAGTATATTCTTCGGATTGTGATAAGGCACAGAAAACCATATCTATCTAGACTGCTGTTAAGATCAAGTAGTTACAACAAAATAGGAAGGTAAAACAAATAATTACAAAAATCAGTTCCTTTTATTACAATTTAATATCAGCTTATTTTTATTAAATAGAAATTTCAACCATATTTGATGTAAAAAGCAGGTATGTATTTTGTAAATTGATGACTTTTAATAGACTTGTAGTCTTAATATGCAGTAATAATGATTTTAGAAATTAAATTAGCACTAATTCTATAAAGCTTAGATTGGCCTAGTTAAGCTTGATCATTTATATGATCTTCAGATCAAAGCAAAAATGAATGATCTCTAAATCTAGCAAATCTTGTAACTTTAATCTTGATTTCAGTCTTTTGAAAGTTGTAGTTTTCTGGAGTTTGTGGTCTTTAACTGAAAGCTGATATTTTTATCAAAGCCAATGAATTTCTGTAAAATGTAGAATATTTTCTGAAACTAAACTCATCTGGAATAAATGACCTGGAATACTGGGATTGACTTGATTTTTAAAAAAAAATAAACTTCTATTGCAGAATTTCTTTGAAGTTGTATTGTAATACTGAAGTATTTTTTTTCTTATTTAAACTCTTATGATTGTGGACATGACTAGAAAAACAGTTCTTTCTGTTCTGTTCTCAAAACAATGGAAATGTTGATTGTTGTTTACACCACAGAAATGAATAGCCAATAATGATGCTCAAATTATATATGAATGAAAATTTCATAAGAGAATTATCTAACCAGAGTGAATCAATATTTTAATTGTGGTACTGTGTTTTATTATTTAAAGTAATCTGAAATAAAAAAAGTGTCATCATTAATATATTATTACTATCAATGGAAAAGTTAAAATATCCCAACTAGCTCTTATATAATTTTTCTTTCTTCAGGCAAATGTTTTTAATATTTTTATCTTTCAAAAACCAAATTTATTGTACATTTAGACCATAGAAATACAGACCAAAAAGTAAAAAAAAACAAGTAAATGATTATGAAATAGCATGCAAATAAAAAAAGGATATATTTGAGTTAATGTTTGCACAGGAAACTTTTGTGACTTGTTTGTTGTTCCAAAAATAGACCATAGAAACCCAATTTGTCTAAAGTTCATAGCAGGGAAGATTAAAATGAGATGCTGTTAGTAGGTAGTATTAATATCCGTGTGAGTTTTATGAAATGATGAAAAGCAACAGCCACCCAAGTCGTGGGGAGCTCTATCCAATTGCAATAGAGTCCCAGGTTTGTGCAGCTGTAAAGGGGTCAGCAGTGCGCATATCTCTATCCCTTTCCTTGTTTAGTATTTGGCAAAATGCTGTGAATATATTATTCAAGGTCTCAGCCTGGAACACCAGCTTACAGCGCAATGCCCAGATGGAAAAGTTAATTATGGCCGAAAGCCGGATCTCAGAGAATATGCCCTTTTCAATTGCTGTCTTGAGGTTCATTTCAATTTGATTTCTTGTCATGTTTTGTTGAAAATGAGTTCTTAAATTGTTCAAAGTTGTGCATTCGAAAAGGAAGTGATCGGTAGTCTCTTCCTGTCTTTGACACAATGTGCAATTAGGGTCAATATCTTGCCCCCTTTTATAGTGGAGGAAGGCATTTGTTGGGAGGGCATGCAGGTTCGATTTCAATAGGAAGTCCACGATTTTTGGCGGCAACTTCCAGAGCTTGGTCATCCTTATCATTCGAGGGATGTTGATTAAAAGGCAGCTGGGGATCCTCTGTTTTTGATGGTCAAGAAGATCAAACACTTCCCAATACGCAAGTTTTCTTTGAAATAGGGTTGATGTTGGTTTGATGTTATCAAAGATAAAGTTGATCTGCTGTTGAAGGAGCAAGGCACGTCCTCTGGGGGGTGGACGATCAGTAGATTGAATGTCCTTTTCCGGAAGTGGGCATTGAGCATGTTCATTTTCCTTGAAGATGTTGTAGAGTACATTATGGATGCATTGTAAGTTGAATATAGTTAGCGAGTGTAGTGAGAGACCATTTAAAGTTTTGGGCTTTTGGAGGATTCTCAAGCTAATTACGGGTGATCGGCCTGCCCAACACAGTTTTCTACAGGCGGTTTCTACTTTGTTGATGAATACCTTGGTGGGGATGAACCCTGCCAAATAGTATATTATTTTTGGAAGAATGAGAGCATTTAAAAGGGCTACTTTCCCAAATAGGGAAAGGTATATTTTTGACAAAGATGCGATTGTGGTTTCAATTTTCTCTAATAATGAGTCCTGTATCTCTTTACGCATCACCGTGGGTGTTTTTGATAGGTGAAATCCTAGAAATTTCTGTGGCACTGCTTCAAATCCACCAGAGATCTTCTGGCCAGTAAGAATTGACCAAATAGCTGATTTTTTTGGGTTGACAAGGAAACCAGATAATTTGGCATGGTGATCAAGAAGTTGTTTTAGCTTACCCAGTTCATCATGGGATGAAAGAAACACAACTACATCATCCATATAGGAGATGTGATTGATGTTCTCATTAAGTAGCGGAACAGCGATACCAGAAAACGTGGCCTCGATGTTCAACAGCATTGGATTGATATAGGCAGCAAAGAGAAGTGCACTCAGGGGAGAACCTTGGGGGATGGAGATGTAGGGCATAAAACCCGGGGCAATGCGACCATCTAGGGACAAGAACACTTCCCGATTGTAAAGAAGGTTCTCAATCATTTGAATGTATATGGGTGGTACATTTAGCTGTTCCAGAACACTGAGAAAAACATCAATTCTCACGGAGTCGAATGCCCCAGCTATATCAAGTTGGACTGCAATGGGCCAGGACTTCCTTTGTCTCTGCACATGATCGACCAGAAGTCTGAAGCGGCTGACAGCGTCAGATGTTGAAGTGCCTTTTTTTGCAAATTGATAGCGCGAAAGTTGTTTAATTATGCTATATTGAATCTTGTCTTTAATGATGCTCTCGATGATCTTTGTCAATAGAGGAATCATCGAGATAGGACGCAGGTTATTGAGATCTGGTTGTGCATCTCGCTTCTTTAAAAAGGGTACCATGGAGATGGGACATAGGTTTATTAGGTGATGACTTCCAGTGGCGATGAGGTCTATCATTCGGTGCATTACTGGGGTAGTAAAAGCTCTTAGGTGTAAAAGTAGAAATCTGGGAATTCCATGCATGCCAGGATGGACACTTTCTGGGAGTGATTGCAGTTTGTCATCATGTAGTCACCTGCTTGAAAGTCAAGTAACATTCAAGGATCAGATAAAAACACAATAGTTCCATTTAATTTACTAAAATATAATTTAAAAATACATTTATTATGAATATGATATTCATCACATGCATTGCTCATTATAAAAGTAAGAAAAATAAATTCTTTATCTATGTAAAAGACTTAAGCCAATTTTGAGATATTTTGTATAAATTGTGAAAACTTTTAGGTTTTATTTATTTTTGAAAATATTATCTTTTCAGCAGCTTTATTTCTGAAAATAATTAATTTTTAAAATCAAGACTTGATGCACTTTCTCAACATAAGCACATTTATATCAAGGGATTGACTTAATTAATTTCTGAACCCCAACTCCTCCCATGCTTTTATTTCAAGTTAAATCTAAAAACCCCAATTGTGCTTGAAGAAACTTTTTTTTTCCGTTTTAGTGCACAGTCAATAAAATCATTTAATATAAAACATTTTTTTTATTCTTATTATTAATATTGTAAAATTTATTACAGTTTTTTTTTGTTTATATATATAAATTTTAAATTTGTCTGAGTGGCACAACTCTGTTGTTTCCCATAATCCCAATACAATCTGTTAAATTTGGCAATCATTTTTGCTAATTTGAATTTTCTATCAGTAAGAAAATTTGGATTCATTTTGCTTTGCTAAAATATATCAAGGTTTGTAAATATATATGTTCTTACAAAGATAGACATGTATATCTTGTACATTGACACTATATCTGTTAAGTTCCCCTATAAATGATGTAATATGGCAATGAAAAAATAATAATTAAATACCACTAAATTATCACTGTTTATCATTTTCTTAATATAATTTACAAAGAAAAATCAAAAAATAAAAACAATTCATTATTTTTTAAAATAATATGCAGTAACAATTTGCACACAAGTTTAAATTGCAACAGTCAATGTAAATCTTTATCTATTTATCACTGAATATAGAAAGTCCAGTTTTTTTTATTGTACTACTAATAAATAATATACTATAATTATATTTATTTCTGAATATAGTAATTAAAAAAAAGAATTGAGTCATAAAGTAATGTTTTTGTTTATATATTTTCAAATTTCAGATTAGCTCACAGCAACATATTTAAAGAGCCCTCTAGCTTCAACATATGATAATACATTTTGCATTTAACTATACTGTCATGTGCTTAAGCTAGATGGCATTTCATTTACATAAAGACAGTTGCAATGAATTAATATCAAAATTTTGCATAAAAATATTTAATGGTAAATTATTATTTATTATATATATATAATAACAATTAATCATACACTATTCTTTCAAAAAATAATCAATTTTAGAAGCTTAACTGCAATATTTAACTTAATTTACTTTAAATATAATATTAGGCTAAGTAAAACTCAATTTTTTTTTAGATTAGGATGTTATACAGCTTTCTATTTACTTTTCCTTTAAAGTCAATATTATAACTGTGTTTCTTTGTACTTATGAATTTACATACCATTAGATAAACTCACTAAATTATATTTTTAAAGTTAAATGTTACTAACTATCTTAAGTATAACAGATATCAAACATTCTACAATAGAATGCGTATTATATATGCTTTACCAAAATTATTCACTAAGGCAATAAAGTTTAACTTAAATTTATTTAATCAATCAATTAGCATTCACAATTTATTAAAAACAATTTTGAAAAAGAGAATTATATAATAAAATTCCAAACAACTATTATAAAGATCTCACATTAACCATCACTTTTTTGATGAAACTCAAATGGAATAAGCATTTAACTTTTATAAATTATTAAACTTAAAAAAGAAATTTAATATGTACTTTATAATAAAACTAAAACCTCATAATTCTTATAAAAAGTATTCATCTAAACAAACTGTAATTTTTCACTTTTATTTAAAAAAATCACATTTCTTATGTAATAATAGCAAACTTTCCATACAGTAGTGCCACCAAGGGCAAGCCTTCATAATTAATGGATGCAGGAAGGTTTGTGCATAAATTCCCTATCTAGTGTCTACTCATCCAATATCCCCAAACTAGTTTCTAGCTTATGGCTTAGATCAGTGAGAAGCCTTGAATCTAGATAGTGCTATCAAATCCAACTCCTCACTGATAAAAGCCACAAGCTAGAAACTAGTCTGGATATTAGATGGGTAGACACTAGACAGGAATTTTATGCACAAACCTTCCTGCATTCATTAATTATGAAAAACGTACTTGGTGTTGCTACTGTGTACACCTATGAAATAATAATCATGTGATGTTTGACAGTTTTAAACATGTCTTATGCTTTTCCATTTATATATATCTATAAAACTATTCAAACGACGCATTCCTCGTTTTTTATTTTAACTGGAAAAGTTTTTATTAATATAACTTTGCCATTTCAATGAAATTTAGTTGATCATTATAAGAAATAATTACAAAAAAATCAATAAATAAAAACAAAGATGTTAAAATAATAAATTTATAAATAAATAAATCTAAAATTATAATATATTAATTTTCAAAAATAATATTTATATTTTTGGGTTTATTCTTTTATTATGTATTTATAATTTATTATCAATTGTTACTTTATAGTTATTTCAGAAGATGGCTAATTAGTTTTAATCAAATGTCAATATAATAATAAAAACAACAACAACAATACTATCACATGATCACCATTTGTTACAATAATAGTAGCAATAGTAACTTATTTTGTTAAAAGAAAAAGAAAATATTATGATACTTTTATAATTTTATAGCCACTCAGCTAGATATGTATATAAACTATTGAAATTGATTTTTAAAATAAATATTTAATTTATTTTATGTTAACTAAAATAAATTAAATATTTATTTTAAAAATAAATGTTATTTTTTAAATAAAAACAGATAACAAGAAAAAATTATTATATATAGAAACAGATTCATCCATGTATAATAAACAGCCATATTGTATTGACACTTTGAATAGGTTGTATCTACCATTGATTCAGTCAAAATAATGGCATAACATTACTGTTAATAATTACACAGGGATAAACCAAGACAATGTCTTTTATTTGTCAATTCTAAAAAAAATTGTTTTAACTTATATATACATATGTGCCAGAAATTAAGATCTCATAAACATATTGCAATATTATTTATTATGATTTAGATGTGTTTCAGTAATTACTTATAAAAAAAAAATTCTTAATTAATTATAAAATTAGTGAGCAATAGAAAGAATGTCACTTTATTTAAGTTTTCAAAAAATCAACTATCATTAGAATTGTCAAGCGTTGTTGGCCGAGAGGTCATCGCACTCGCCTTGCAAGCAAGTAGTTGGTTGCAGACGGGTGTGGGTTCGCGTCCCGGCCATGCTATGACACATGAGAAAAAAAAAACTATCATTAAAATAAGAAATTTTTTATAATAGCAACCAAACAGAAATCAGTTTAATCTACATAAACTTTTTGTGAGACCTGATGTTAGTAAACCCAGAATGTGTATTTATATATATGTACATTTTAAATTTTGAACAATAAAATGGGCACACACTCAAATCGACAATAATTAAATATTGATAATTCATAAATGTTTCTCAATCCAAATTCTACTTTGTGATTGATAACAATTATAAAGACTATATATTCTACATAAATATTAAATAATTTTAAAAATATTTTACTTTCACTATGTTTAAATAAACAAACTATGCTTTCATCAAAAATATTATTTGAAAAAGAGACAACATTTGGATTTTAAAAACGCAATTATTTAGACAATAAAAGATTAAACTGAAATTCTTAATATATTGAAGATAAGCTTAGAAAAACAATAAACAATATAATTAATTTTAAAACCAAAATAATAATTAAATAATTGATAAAATAATGAATGCAACTATGATAAATTAAATGGTGATAATAATAAAAGCAGATAAGTTATAAAAAAAGCAATGAAGCCTATACATAAAGATATATTCCTGTAAGAAAAGTGAATATAATTAAAAAATAAATGTAAATGAAGTGTTGTTGCAATATATAAAACTGAAATATTGAAAAGTGAGAACAAATCCCACAAATACAAAATACTTATTGTGAGAATGAAAAGGGTACCATAAAATGAAAAAAAAAAAACCCTGCTTTTTAAAAAAGAATACAAAAATGAAATAAACAAACTTAATTTAAAAAAATCAAACTTTTGATAAAGATTTTAGAAATAAATAATTAATCTTTAATGAGTAAAAATATGAAAAGAGATAAGAAACAAAACTTAAGTAATGAAAAAAAGTGAACGGCAGAATAAAAACAAAACACCAGTTTGTACTATGTTAAAAATAGACATAAGAATTGGCAAAAATATTTAAAATGTGCTTTTTAAAAAATTGACATAAATTGGGGAGGAAGTAAGAATGAGAAGGGCAATTGAGAATTAAGAAACACTGATACAAAAATGCAGTATACTAATAAAAAAAGTTTCTCACCTTCGGATGGATCAAGCCTTTTTGCTCTTCTGCCATGTTTTGAATTGTTATGGACAAACATATTATCAGATACTGCCAGCAGTGGACCATCAACACTAACTGTTGTTGATATAACAACCTAAAAATAATAAAAGAAAGCAAATTATTAAAATGATTATAAATAACAATGTAATGGATATATCGAACCATTTACACCTTTTTAGACACTTTATCAATACTTTTATTTGTATTAAACTAACAGTTTCGACTGTCCTGCAGTCATCATCAGAGCTACAATATTCAAATATATAATTATACAATTAATATACTTATCCACATATTGATATACATAATTAAATACATGATATAAACAAAAATAATTATACATTTTAATAAAGGCCATATTAAAATGTATAATTATTTTTGTTTATATCATGCATTTAATTATGTATATCAATATGTGGATAAGTATATTAATTGTATAATTATATATTTGAATATTGTAGCTCTGATGATGACTGCAGGACAGTCGAAACTGTTAGTTTAATACAAATAAAAGTATTGATAAAGTGTCTAAAAAGGTGTAAATGGTATGATATATTATAATAGAAATCAATCCATAGGAAAAGAAGTAGAAAATTATATTACTTCCATAATGTAATGGATATTTATTACAATATATTTTTTTAAAAAAAAGACTAATTACTTTACAGTTTGTTATAATAGATCTTATTATCATTTATGATATAGCTTTAAATATAAATGGACACAGACATTGACAAATTATTATCAGTGTTATGTTCAC
The DNA here is from genome assembly GCA_028023455.1 of Epiperipatus broadwayi. Taxonomy (NCBI): domain Eukaryota; kingdom Metazoa; phylum Onychophora; class Udeonychophora; order Euonychophora; family Peripatidae; genus Epiperipatus; species Epiperipatus broadwayi. Next base: position 2,894,230 of record JAQFVV010000004.1, read on the forward strand.
CTTTTCTCAAAGTTTGAATAAAAAGTATATACATTCAATACTAATATATTGAAATGAAAACTAACAAATCTAGGTTGTTAATGATTTTAATAATGCAAACCTCTCCATACAGTACTGCCACCCTGTGCCAAACAGAGTAATCAATGGATGCCAGAAGGCTTGTGCATAAAATCCCTATCTAGTGCCTACTCATCCAATATCCCCAGACTAGTTTCTGGCTTGTGGCCATCATCAGTGAGGAGCCTTGGATTTGAGAGCACTGCACCTAGATCTTAGGATCTAATGCAACCCTCCAGCACCCACCTTTTAACTCTACTTTACTACAAAACTATGAGAATGAAATTGAAAACACAATAATATTTTCAATCTAAGCTCAATAGCCTATATAGTCATATGGGTCTGAACTCAATTCAGCACCCATACATTTTGCTGGAGGGTTGCATTAGATCCTAAGATCTAGGTGCAGTGCTCTTAAATCCAAGGCTCCCCACTGATGATGGCCACAAGCCAGAAACTAGTCTGGTGAGAGTGGATGAGTAGGCACTAGATAGGGATTTTATGCACAAGCCTTCTGGCATCCATTGATTACTCTATTTGGCACAGGGTGGCAGTACCGTATGGAGAGTTTTGCCTTTGTTTACAACAATTATGTGCTAGTATAGAGATGGTGACCATGTGATTTTAATAATAATATATTAATAAAAAGAGAAAAGCTATAGTTTGATGGTAATACATATATAATACAACTATATATGTGCATGCATGTAAAATAAAAATGTATAAAAGTTGTATATAAAAGCACATATACAAAACATTATTTATTTTACAGTCTGGACATATAATAATTAAATCATTTATTTTGTTTTAGATTTCTGGTTCAATTCTTAGCTGATTACAACTTAGCTTGGTCAATTGAATCGAACTGCTGCATTTAAACTACTATTAAAGTATTTGAACATCAAAAGACCTTCCAACAACTTTATCCTATGATTAAGCACACATATGCATGCATGTGTTCAAACATATATATATATATATAAGAATGATAATTGATTCAATTTTCTTGAAATATAAAATGATAAAAAGATTAAGAATAAGTAGCTGATGTCAATAATATTTTCAACTATTTGAAATTATTAGTGATTAAAAAGCATGTTTATTAGCATCAACAGTCCATGTATATATTACAATTAATAGCTCTCCCATATATATGTATACAAAAATATATTACCAACTCATTATTATTATATTATTTATTTAAATATAAGTATATTGTTTATACAAAACATAATGTAATTAGAAGGAATTTGAACTCAGATTTTTAGGCTTCCTACAACTATCCACTCTATTTTATACAAGCTTGAAGGTCTGAGTTCAAATCCCTTCTAATTATATTAATTATTAGAACAATTCTAAATAATAAAAAACCTAAAACAAACAAAACTCTCCATACAGTAATGCCAGCCAATGCTTTGTAGTTAACTAAAAGATCCAAGACTTCTCGCTGATGAAAGGCACAAGCTAAAACTAGTCTGCGGATATTCGACGAGTAAGCAGTTGTTAGGGATTTTATGCAGAAACCTTCTCACATCCATCGATTATTCTGGCTGCCATTACACTGAGTGGTGCATAATTTTTTTTTTTTTTAAAAGTGTTGTACTTACTGTTAATATATATCATTAAAAACCAATCAAGATTTAGACAATCCCAATATCAGTAACAATCAACAATTTCAAACTGTTGTCAAGGCAACCTCCTTTTAACAATAAAGGTGGAATCCCTTTGCTACTTGACAACAGAGATTGAAATTGTTGATACAAGGAAGTTTAACTAAATATATGTAATATTAAAAAATTAATGGTTTGAAATATTATGTAAATCTGTTGAGAATGAAGATTTCTCCAACTTCCAAATAAATAATATCTATGCAAAAACTTATATCTAACCTTCAGAGCAAATGAGTAGATTCATTTTGCCCAACAGTTAGGCATGAGTTTCTGCAAGGTGGTAATGTTATATTATTGCTGGAGAACTTTTCATTTTCAATATAATTACATTGTATATAAATTATAATAAAATTTTATATACAAATTGGCAACAATAATCATAATTTTACAATTTTATACGCTTATTAATACTGCAACTATTATTTGTTATTAATATCATTATTATCATTGTTGCAAATAATATTAAAATTATTGATAATATTATCTTATAAAGTAATTTTATTTTATAAAACCAAGATGACCTTCTATACATGTTTTATATATAGCATTATAAAATATGAGTATCTTTTTTTTATTGCAGTTTATATTTAGTTGTAGAAACTTTCACGCCCATAAATTTCGTTTTAAAAGAACAGTAAGTTGGAATAAAATTGCATAAGACTAACAATATAGGAATACATTATTTAAAATAGTATTAGTATATTAATACAATTTACAATGTACATATACAACGTAAGCTTGTGGTTAAGACCTGTAGAGGTCCCTACTATCACATTTTTACACACACATTCTTGAGATTACAGCCTTAGTAAATATTACTTAATAGTGATAGAAAATTTTAACTTAATATTCAAATAGATATGTATGTGTGCATGCACAACTGTTTATAGTTATTTGACATATCTTAATTTAGAGGAATATAGTCTCTAAATATTTAGTTAAATATTATTATTATTATTGATAGTAATATTGAAAGAATCAAGGTTGAGGTGGTTTGGTCATGTTAAGAGAAGAGAAGAAAATTACATTGGAAGGAAGATTTTGGAGATGGAACCACCGGGGAAAAGACCCAGGGGTAGACCTAAGATCAGATGGATTGATCGAGTGAGAAATGACTTGCAGGAGATGTCACTTAGGGAGGAAAGGACTTTAGATCGAGTAGCCTGGAGAAGATTGATCCGCACCAGTGACCCCACTTGATGTGGGATTAATCAAGCTGTGGAAGAAGAAGAGTAATATTAATTATAATTCATTTAAATATTTATAATATAATTAAGTGTTGATGTGCATTTTAATGTCAATAATTAATGTAATATTGTATTTAAATATTTACAAATATTATTTTGCTCTTTTTAAAATTATCTTATTGAAATTTAGTGCTATAATTTCTTAAAATTTGAAATAAAAACCCTCTGATGATATTGCATCTCTGCAACAATGATAATATTTTCTTACAAAAAACCAAGTGTGAAGAATTTTCAGTGATGATGATGATCTAATGAATCATATGATACAAATCTATAAATAGACCTGCTTGTTAATTTTTTTTGATAACTATCTACAGAACTGTAAAGAAGATAAATTTAAATTTAGCCTCAAGACAACTATGGAGAAGGCAACTGAACAGACATTTGCCTCTGTATGACAAATGTACCTAGACATTGTTCTAAATGGAGAAATAAAATAATTAACAATATTCATCATCTGGTCAAAAAGAAAGAAAATGTTAAAATTTTTATTGAAACATATGTCATAGCATCGACCGGGATGCGAACCCACAACCATCTGCAACCAACTACTTGCTTGCAAGATGGCTGCGATGACCTCTCGGCTAACAACCCTTGACAATCTTCACCTCACTTCAAGAGCACTTTGAGAAAATATAAAGAATAATATTAACATCTGGTTTGATTACAAAGTTGCAGTAACAAATATAAGTGACAAAGTTGCAGTAACAAATATAAGTAGAATACAGTGACATTGTTCGAACAAACCTTATCATTACTCAACGAGTGAGTTGTTCTCTTAATAGTAGCACTTGTTCAATAGCGAGAATCATTACTTAAGCAAAATAATCATTATGTAGTTATCTAAGTAAAATAATAATTATTAATTATTTAAAAAAAAATTATTACCATAGACAAACAAAAAGCAAAAAGGAAATTATTTCAAGATGTATGGATTGAAAAGTATGGATGTATCAAAAACAGTGATAAATTGATATGTACTTTATGTACAGATATAATTAATGCCAGGATTTACAATATTTAGGGATTTTTTTTTTTTCAAACATAAAGATGTGAGTGAAAATTACAAATAAAGAAAAACCTGAATGCATTGCTAAATGTGTATTAAATTTTGGAAAATAAAATAAATTGTTAAAGAGTTCTGCCAGCTTTGTTGCAGCTCTTAGTATTTGTAACAATGGAAAACTGTTTACAGATGGCAATTTTTTGACAAATGCATTCATAAATAGTTCTGGACCTTAATTAATGACTTTGTACATAAATAATTGAGAGAACTAAAGAAATATCATTATCATTCGGAACAGTTCAGCATCACATTGAAGATATGGCCAAAAATATTGACCAAAGGTCAAAAATGAGTTGTTGACTAATAACATAATTAGCATTACACTCAAAGAATGTACCAATGTAAATTGTATGGCTAGACTCGCAATTATTATTAGATTTGCATCAATAAATAGTTCAAACATCAATGAAGAACTATGTGTTCTTGCTTCAACGAATGACACGACTAAAGACACTTACATTTTCCATCAAGTATAAGTTGTAATTATAAATTTTATTAAATGCCCATTATTATATTAAGTAATAATTTACTAAGGCTGTAACCTTAGAAATAAGTGTCTAAAAAATACGAAGGTAGGGATCTCTATAGCTTGTGTTTTTAAGACCTATAGAGGTCCCTACCTTCGTATTTTTCAGACGCTTATTTCTAAAGTTACAGCCTTAGTAAATTATCAAGTATAAGTGTAAAAATTTCAAAAATGAATAAATATTGGATTTAAAAAGTAAATTGTTTTCTGTAAGAACTGACACAGTACTCCATCTATGAAACTAATGAAAAATGAACTTGAACCACTCAGTTTTATCATTCTATTGTATCATACATGAAGAAAATTTATTTGCAAAGGCATCTATTCAACAACTTATAGATGTAATGAAAAATATTGTTAGAATAATAAACATGATAGTAACATGAACAGCATTAACACACAGGCACTTCAACATTTTTTTGGAGAAAATTGAAATGTAATATGGAGATTTGCTGTTACATTCTGAAATATGATGGTTACATTGAGGCAAAGTTCTTATGAGATTTATGAAGTGTTTTGATAATATACAAATATTTCTTTAAAAATTGGAGAAAATGATCTCAAACTCAATGATAAACAAGAGTTTTTAAGACTTTTGTTCTTAACAGATATATTGAATTATTATATTGATATCAATGTACAACTACAAGGAAATAAGCACACAATTTTGGAAATGTATGAGAAATGGAAGCCAACAAGAAAAAGAAAATATCAATGAAAGCAATTTACATTAGGTTGAAAGTTGGATTTTGTACATTAAAAGTGAATATGAAAGTAGATTTTAAAGTTTTAAGAAGCATGGTAAAATGTTTACATTTATAATAAAGTCCAATAAAAGAGAAGAAAATAATATTTTAGATTTGCAATAATTTGTATCTTAAAATAAACGATTTAAATTTAGAAATGATTTTAAAAGTTAAATGTTGTGGATGGAAAAATTCAAGACATTGTGGAAAGATTTAGAAAAAATGGAAAATAATCATCATCTCATGATATCAATGTGTTGGGCAACATTTTCTACAAAGTTATCACCTTTGAAAAAAATTGACTTTGCCATTTTGTCCATGTTCAGTTCTACTTATAAATGTAAGCAAATATTTTCACATATGAAATTTATTTTAAGTAAACACAAGGGCAGTTTACTATTGAAAATTCAGATTCTTGTATTTCTCTTAAGGTGACTAAGTATAAAGCAGACTTGACTAAATTGCTATCTCAAATTCAGCATCAGAGAGCCATTGATAATGAAGAAAATGTTTACAAATAAAGTTAATAAATTAATGAACCTAAAATTGATAATTATATTTGTTTTTATAATAATTAATCAAATTGTAATTTTGAATTTTTATGTTATCAGTTTAAAAGCATATTGTAATTATTTTCTCAATATTTTTTTATTTTATTATTCACTAAAAGACTTTTAAAATGGAAATACGACTGACCTGAAATTTCTTCCTAAGTCATATTTTGGTTGATTCTGACCCACAGCCAAAAAAGGTTGTGGACACCTTATATAGATCAATCTTAAGTACTTTGGAATGAAAGTGTGGAGATCTTAAATTGATTACACTTGCAAAATTTTTCAATTTATAGCTTGTGAATTTAGATGAAATAGCAAATAAGTACATACAAATTTCCCTAGTGGTTAATATTATATATTAATTAGATTAACAACACAATGCTGATTTACAGAGTATGTGAAATACTCTCATTTGAAAGCACAAGGTACAGTCTTGGAAAAGATAAGACGATTTGTCTTATTTTTTCATAGATTCAATGTTGTACTTTGGATTGACTGTATTTTATGTGCTTAATAAACTAATGTTGTGTTGTTAATCTAATTAGTATATAATATTAACTGCTAGGAAAGTTTGTATTTATTTATATATATATTAAAAGAGTTATAATTAATAATTCATACAGTGCATACTCATTATGTAAGTAATATATATTAAGACTATAACTTAAGACTATGCTGATGTGATGTGATGTACTGTAGCTTCTTAAGTGAAGCCAAGAATCTCTCAGCAATTATACCAAGAGAAACTTGTTAGCTATTTAATTTTATGACCTCTACAAATCTAAACACAAGATTGACGACTATTCAAATCAGCAAAAAAATAATGTTCTCAGCAGACTGACTATGAATATGACTTGAAAACTCAAAGGTATACTTGGTACAATTATATTATTAAAAATTTTATATTTAAACTCTATATGAGTATTATTTTACATTAATTTATGTTTTTTATGGATATACTGCAAGCCAAGAATGGCCAATTTTTATTATAATGAATCTTCATTGCAATGAGAATTAAAATATAAGCAATGGTATGTTATTATGTCTGCAATGTATTTCAACTTAATTGATTATAATTCTGTTTACAAAAATTATTTCTATATATTTAATTATTAAATCCCATCAAATATTTAAATATGCAATACAGCTGTTAATATAAAATACAAAATCGTACATTACAATACAAATAAAAAAACAAAATTTTTACTAAAATTTCCTCATGACCATAGTTACATCTATTAACAAATAGACTTCCTCAAGCAAAATTCACCTAGATACAAACATCCCCCCCTCCCACACAGATATATATATATATAAAATAATATTATTTTAGAATATTATATTTAAAATATTTTAAATGAAGTTAGATCTTTAATAAATCATACCATTTACATCTTTCTTAAACACTTTATCAATACTTTTATTTATATCAAAACTAACAGTTTCGACTGTCCTGTTAGTCATCATCAGAGCTACAATTTTCAAATATATAATTATACAATTGTGAATAAGTGTATTACTTGTATAATTATATATTTGAATATGGTAGCTCTGATGATGACTGCAGGACAGTCTATACTGTTAGTTTTGATATAAATAAAAGTATTAATAAAGTGTTTAAGAAAGGTGTAAATGGCATATATGTTAAAATAGCAATCAATACATAGGAAAAGGAAGAAGAAGTAGAAAATTATATCTTTAATAAATGTTAGTAACATTTTAGGCAAAAGATATTAAGCAAAAAATATCCGTTTCAAAATCAATTTTCGTTTGCAAAAAAAAAAAAGTTTTATTTCTAAAGAAACACATTGACTTGTCTGTAATCAAATGACCCTAGCATTTTTAATGCCTATAAAAATTGAACTTTTTTTTTTCAATGTTAACAATATATAAAATTTAAAAGTAATTGCTTAAATGTTTACATATATACACAAGCAATTGTCTTTACTGACAGCAGTAGATATCAACTTAATATATTTCCATTAATATATGATAATTAGTTTTTATTATTACTAAAATAAATGCATAATAATTAATGAGTAATCACTGTTTTGTTTTCAAGTCTATGCGTTCTATTGCCCCATCGTCATACATACTCAATTGTATTAAACACAAATCTTATAAACACGTCAATGCATTTGAATTTTGATTTGAGTGAAGTATACAAAATAAATTAAATGAACCACATAGGATTTTAATAATAAATGATAAATTTATATTATAGTCAAACAAATTAAAACAAAAAAAAATTCAATAACTTCAAATATATTTCACCATTTGTTACATTTTTTATATTCAACATGTCCACGTAGATTTTATAAGTTATAATTTAAATAAAAAATTGAAAAATCTATTTTACCTTCAAATGCCTTTATTTGTGCCTCAAGACAATTCAAGAAGCATAAGTTTGGATATTACAATGCAATCAACAAAGAATTGTTACAAACAAATTTAGGGAGTGTCGGGACATGTCAAGTGCATCCGCACCCATACAATTGATTCAGTGCATGTGATTTTTAAATATTCAAGTATAAACATATGGATAGATGAGCGGGTTTTTATGGTTCCAGATGTGCAGTGACACAAAATTCACCTGCCCCTCCAGACTCACACACATAAACCCAACTTCTTATGCTTAAATTATTGTTCACAAAATTGTCCAATTATACATGTCCATTTCTCCATTAGTTATTCAAAAAATTTGTTATATTAACTGCAATGTTAAACTTTTAAAACACCTCTATTCGTGCCTCATGATGATTTGGAAGGCATAAGCTTGAAAGAATTACAAGGCAACCACTTCAGTTGCTTATTTAAAGTATTGTGAATAAGTCTATACTCTGTTTTAAAATTATACTTCATATACAACAATAAATTTATAAGTACCCCTATGGTGTATGTTAATATAACTTTTTGAACACTTGGATATAGATGAAATTAATGTGGAAGTACTGAAAATTCCCAGAAAGATACATGTAAACTATAGATCAACAAACATAAGTTATAGAATGGCCGCACTTATACTATAGCTTTGAAGATATATAATTGTACCAATTACTGATGTATTCATATGCAGTGTGATTTATGTATATTAGTAATTCAGGATAATTATAACCTATTCTGAAATCACTATAATTATACAAAGAGAAAGACTGAGCCTCATATTCAACAATTTCTAAATATCAAATTAATCTTCAAATTAATAGATATAAATAGCTTGAATATAGAGAAATTAATACAAAAGTACTGAAAATTAATTTGGATATTTAGAGGTTGTTAAACATTAGGTTTAGTCTTATTCACTGATTAGTTATAATGATTTGAGAATAGTTTAGAGTGATTCTGAGATTACATTAGTATATGTAAATCACATTCCACATGAATAAATCAATAAACAGTATGCTTATATATGATCAAAACTAAAGAATAAGTGGTTACATTCTATCCTTATAATTGCTTATGGCTAGTTTACATACAGCTCACTGGATGATTTTCAGTACTTTCACATTAATTTTATAGTATGTGTTCTATGCTCCATTTGAGTTTCTGCTTTTACTAAACACGTGGAGCCTCCAAAGCTATATTAAAAATACCAAACAAAAGATTGAATATTTCCTCATATTTTAACAAAATGAATGACAGCCAATGGTGAAATTTGATGTTACTTTAGCAATAATAAAATATTTAATGTCATTTGGTATTTATATCTCAAAATAAACACATTAATACTACACAATTTTTTTTTATTTTGCAATTAAACAAAAATGTGAATGCAATTCAATTGGATAAATTTCTTTTTCATAAACGATTTTGTAGTCCATCAATGGAGGAAAGGGAAGACCTCATCATTTTTATTGACAAATAATGTAACAGTATTTAATTGCCACTATTTTTGTGGTCTGTGCAGAGACTGCTCTGATCCTGATGTTTGAGAAAGAATGTGTACCTAGCTCAATAATTAACTCTAACAAATGAATGACCTAAGCCAACCTAATGTTAAGGGGATTACAACATTTGGTTGGCAAGTGCATAATGTTGATCTGGTGTTTGGAACTCATATGTGAATGAGCAAATTTTCTTGGGTTAAAATTAAAATTCGAAGAAGAGAAATACATTGCAGGAAATGATCCAATCTCATCAGTATCACACAGTTTGTAAAATGACAACACAATCCATCAACAATATGAATCTTGTCAAGCATTGGTGGTTGAGAGGTCAGCAACAGCTGCTTTGCAAGCAGTTGTCCCGAGTTAGTGGGTTCACTTCCCAGCTGATGCTATGACACATGAGAAAGAAAACCCAATATGAATCTTTTTTGAGCCTTCTTTCAGGGCATTCATGTGACAGATTGCCAATAGCAAATGAAAAAATGTTTATATTAAAAACTGATTACAAGCTGCTAAGCATATTGGCCTCAGGTAAGACTTCAAATAATATATCTCTTTATCTGTAATATTGGTTTAATTTTTTGAATATAACTATAGAATATAGTACAAAGAATGTAAAAAAATGTGCAGAAGAATAACCCAATAGGATTGATTTGGAAAATATAGAAAGACAAATTGGCAGGACTGGGAATTATCCTGTTTATTAGCAAATTCTAAAATAGATTTATTCTGGATAACTAAATAAGCCTATACAGCTTATGACAAGTTTATTATGACATCAAGAATTTAAAAAAAATTGCCTCACTAGAAACCACAATTGGTTTATACCATGTGATGGCAAAAACTAAGATTTGATCTATTACAATGTAATACCTAAAAGTTATGATAGGGTGGCAATTTTGCATTTGCACATTTAGTAATCAATATTTATGCAGACATCAAATCCAGGGTTTAATATTGCCTGCACTAACAATCTACTTAGAATGTGTCAGTCAAGATTTCAATTAAGCAATGGTCCAAAATAAATAGCTTTTCATCTATGATACAAATAGACTATTCCATATCATGAAAAAACTAATACTTTTAGTAGTTGTAGATTCCTAATCTAAATAATTGAAGATAATTGACTTTTTCTCTTTACACACTTTTATCATTCTTGGTGTACTAGAAAAGTTATGAGTTATTTACAGTATTCCTAGGATACTGTTACAAATAAGGGTAAACCTTTGTATTCGGCCAATTCAAGAACCTTTACATCAAAATGGCATTCAGCATATACGATCATTATCTTTTCACTTTAGTAGCAATGATTAAGCAGTCAATAGATTACTGGGGGAAAAAACTAGAAGCATCTGGAGCAACTTTTAATTAAAATATGATTAGTACCCAAACCATTTATAATAAATCACCATTAGATCTTCTGATGAATCACCAACTGAGGATCAATTTGATAATTCTCAGAAACATGGGTCAAACAAAAAGACAGCAGCTGTTTCCAACCTGTAAACAGAGTTGTTTTTAAAATATATCAGGGAAACTATTAATGCACATTATTACTGATTAGCAGAAACTAACATTTGGCACAAATGTCAAAAGACCATAAGTATTGCAGATTAAGTACATTCACATCATATACAATATAGTACAGAGAAACTGCTCAATAGGAAAAATTCAGAAAAAACACTCTAGCAGAGTAGTTCAGATGTCTGAAGTATCAAATAACTCTGACTAAATGTAAGCAGATCTAGCATAAAGTGGCATAATCTATTAACCTTAAGTATCTTTAACTTATAATTCACTTGCGTTGGAGAACAGCATCAGTCATTTCAACTTGACAAAAAGACTAAACAGTATCAAGCACACTAGTCTAAAGCCAGCATAAGTGCATTTAGGATCAATCCCAGTAAAAGATGTGTATTATTCAGATGTTTCATACATATACAAGTATTACTCTTGCATTTTCAAAAGCACATTCATTACCACTAACACAAGAGAATTAAATTAAATTTTGGAAGAGGATTCAATGGATAAATTTATTGGTCTGCTAACTGCAAGTGGTATAACTATAAGATTATATATAGAACTCACAAAATAAGTTCTTAACAAGCTTGAGAATATCCTCAACTTCAGATCAGTTTCTGCTTCTGGCATCATCAGTGAGGTGCCACAATATTCAGCATTAGATTAAAAATATTAGAACAAGCCCAACACTTTGTCTAATGTATAACTATTGAGTAGAAAATCTGAAATTGTCAGACATCCATATGTCTTCCAATCCAGCTATCTAACTCAAATAGCCACATGGGATTGAACTATATATAACATTTGTAAATGTAAGCTTTATTAAATTAAGTCAAGTGAAATCTGACTTGGATTTTTTATCATTTTATTTTTAACTATAAGATTAGATGAAAAGGTAAAATTCTAATATGGTATGGATCTTTCAAATGAAAATGGTCTATATCCAAAGTGGAAGAGATCAATTATTCAGGCTATTATTGAGATGATATTATGCTTAATGCAGATATTTTCTATTCACAATTTATGTTTAATTCCCAATTAGTATCAACAATCCATTCCCGAGTTCCATCCTTATTTGTTATGAAAGAATTCATAACCTTTGGGAATATTTATTATTGGTGTACTTTTAAATACTTTTATTTAATGTAGAACTTTGTCTATTTAGGAGACCTTTTATAATCAAAGTTTAAGATACTTTTATCAAATGGATTCTTTCAAATTTTGTACATGTTAAGAGATTGATGGCTATGTAATATGAAAATAAAATATTTTAGGTTTATCGAGTGGTTTATATAATCTATGCGTGTTATCAGATCTAATTTCAAACATGTTGATATTGATTCAGTAGGTTTTCAATGATGTTCATAATACCTCTATATTTTTTAATGTTTTTTTATTTTAAAAACAGTTACACTAAATTCTATTAATAATCAATTAAAATAGAAAAAAAAAATAATTTCAATTGATTATAAAATTTGTCTTTTAAAGTGAATGAAACTTTATTTTCTCTTGATTGTAAAAAAAAAATTAAATGGTTTTCATAAATAAAATAATAATGAAATTGATTTTTAATGTACTGTGAATTTCTTTTAAAATGTTACAGAGATTATGTCATTGTTTTTATTCTTATTTTTTAAATAGGAATAATTATATAAAATATCCAAATACTAAAAAATTAAAAATAATATATATAAAAAATAAGTTATAATAAATATTTTTATTTACTATGCACTAAAATTCTTTAAAATAATTATTTTCTTCAACTAAAATTTGGATTTTTATACTTGAAATAAAAATGTCAGATGCCCAGAAATTAATTAATTTCTAGACACCCCATACTTTTATTTCAAGTTAAACATAAAACTTGAATTGTGATTGAAGAAAACAATTATTATGGAGCTTTTTAGTGAATAGTAAATAAAAATGTCTGTTATAAAATATTATATATAGTGCAATCTGTGGTTAGATTCAAAATTGAAATTATGGTATTTCTAAAAAAATAGTGACTTACTTGTCAATTGTTTTGAAACAATCAAGTGATGTATATTATTGATATTGGATTATTAATAATAAAGCAGAATATAAAATAATGATGTTCATTTTTTTATAACTTTAATTTTTTTTAATAATAGCTCATTTGTTGCAATTAAGTTGATATTTTGTTAAAGAAAAATTGTATAAATTAAAATACATGCCAATAGATTCATTTTATTAATATTTTATTTATTTCTATCTTATCTTACTGCACACATTAATCAATCAAAATATAAACAGACAAACAAAGAGTAAATTACTGTACCATGTATGTATGTGGCTATATATGTGTGTTTGTTTGGTTAGTTAAAATAATTTTCAGATTATATGTATTTAAGGGTAATATTATTACTTTATATAATTATTGTATAATATTTTATGTAAAATAAATAATTATACCAAAGGCATTATTTTTAAAAAAGACTATGATTTTAAAAAAATATAAATTTGTTGTGTTCATATTTTATTTTAAAGTATTTATTTTACATAAGTTTAAAATAAAACAAGTGAAATAGTGACACTTTATATTAAAAAGTTGTAAAATTGAGTGAATCATTAAATACAGTATCCAGGTTGGTGACACCAATATTTTGTCATAGAAAAAATATTTTAAATGCCCTATTTTAAATTTGAATTCTATCTTTTATTCTGTATTTTTAGTGAGCAAAATTTTTCCAGTGTTATATATAAAAATTAGTAGTGAATTCAAAGTCTAGTAATGGAGAACTAAATAAAAAATAAACATTGTCCCTAAGAGACATGGTCTTTTGAAAGATCTATAACAACTTGAAATAAAATTGTCTTGAAGTATTTATATAATAAAGGGAAAATAAGATGTTTACATTATGAAAATTTAAAGTATATATTGTGTGTTGAAAACTAATAAATATTAAACAAAAATAAATAATTTGAATTACTAAAAAAAATAACTTATTGAAGAGGATAAGTAATGTTTATTTTTACATAATAATGAAAACACCAATATGTTTGGATTTATTATAGATACATTATTATGGAATACTTACTTCAATAATTTTATGAAATAATAATTGTGAAATACATCTTCTGAACTTATATAAACTTTAGAATATATTTTGCATCATGGATTTTATCTGCATCAAGCTAGATAAGAAGCACCAGAAGTTAATTATAAACAATATCATAATATTTTTTATTATTATTGTATATATTATAAAATGTGTTTATATAAAAAAAAATTATTTAAGGAATATGCAATGATCTTTGGAAATAATTTAGGTCTATATTTATCATTATATCTAGTTATCAGTTTATATACTTGTTTAGTTTAGAATATGTTTATATATGTGTAATACACAAATAAATTAACTCAAGAAAAAAAAATTAAAAATACAAATCTTAAAAATATTTTTATCAAAATTTACTCTTAATTTTATATAACCCTCTAGAAATATGTTTTTATTTATTTTGTTATTTAATCTAGGTTTGAAAAGTAATATATATATATATAATTAAAATATAAATAAATTATTTATATTTGAAATAAATATTAACGCCAGTTGGACTAACAAGATAGAGTGTATGATTATACCCCCAGTAAAAAAATGTTAAATTATTTTAATTATTTAAAGATTTAATCTTTTTTGTATTAGTGTGTTCATTTTATTTAGAATAAATAATTTATATATACAGTATTTGTAAAACAGTGTTTGTATTTAAATTGATCCTTGTTATTTATGCTGGTAATAGGATTGGGAACAAACTAAAACAGACTTAGCCATTTATATATATTGTTAATGTATAAATAGTTACATACATAACTTTACTAGAATGCATCACTAGATAATAAATCTAGACCTCTTTTCTATAACCAGTAGTAATTAAATTGTTAAATATTATATTAAAAAATATAAAGAAAGAAGTTATTTTTATTAGGAAAATCATAATTACAAAAAAAATTTGGGGTGCTATAAATTATAAAATGAAACTCTTCCAACTAATAATAAATCTTGAACTAATATGCAAATTTACAAAGCATGAGTTAAATTTGGACACTTATTAATTTGGCATATCAATATTTTATATTTTACAATTGTGCATTGAACACCTCCTGCATTCCTTCTTCAAACTTTTATCTTTCTTTCAATTTGGGTTTTGTAAAGTTTTTTTTTTTTTTGTAGTTACCATGCCCATGTTTAATTACAAATCTCTCCTTTGTAAAACTTCTATCAATATTTGCTTTTATTATTTAAATTTGCTCTTTTTTAATTGAACGGGGGGGGGGGCACAATGTGTACTTACTCAAGGAAAATAAATTTTCTAATTTTAATCCAATAAAATATTTATTCTATACATTAATTTGTATTTATATCAAACATACTTTTATTTTATTTTCATTTTTTTTATATTTGTCATATCTGACCCTGTCTTCAGAAGTGGACTATTCCAGATTCCTTACCTGATTGGCTAGCACCCAGTTGCTATCCAACGGGATTAAAACCTTCACTGGGATTTGTGCATCGAATCCACGTGTTTCCAGTAAGGTAGGGGATCTGCCTTTAAATAGTCAGCCTTTTGGAGGCAAGATAGAGAGCAATTACTTCTGTTAACCTGAACAACAGAACGTGCTCTCCGTTAAATCTTCTGCCATCAGCAAAGATATTTATCTAGTCATCATTGAGACATCCACACAGTGAGGCAAGTCCACCTATGGACTGGAAACTGCTATGTCTGAACTAGAGCCAACTCGAGGCAAGCTAACTACATAGCTGGAAGAGTCTTACCAGAACTCACGATGCAGGCTAATCATTAGCTGGAAGCGAGTTCCATACTTCGCATGACTATCTCAGCATTGAAGCATATCAACTGTATTTGTTCATTTGTTTAACTAACATGTGTATATATTTTGTAATAATAAAGTATACATATTTATTGCTGAATAGTTGTTCTTTTTGTATCTGTTGGTTTGGAAACGAACCTGCAAGCCTAACCAAACACAACAATATTCATTTCAGAAAATTCTTCGAATTCAATTGCCAACACACCTTGCAGTGTTGCACTATACTTTTAGTAAAACTATGAAGGATAAATATAAACCATCACTATTTGGTGTTTGAGTATGTTGAAGAATATTAACTTCTCTTTTCCAATATTAAAATATAAAAAAAAATGGTGGATAGTTCTTTGCTGTACACTGGGATATTTAAAGGATGTTTACTTTTTTTTATATTCATATAATTCATAACCTGAGAAAGGGTGATTTATTCCTTTGTTTACATATATACATTTAGTTATATTTAATTTAATATACTGTATATCATATTGAATTATGAACTTTTTAATAAATATAAAGTGATAAACTGCTAATTAGTATAAGAAAATGTAAACAATAAATATAATGATATCAAATGAACTATTTAGGTATAATTGCTTATAAATTACTAATAAAGATTTTTATTTTAGAATCAAAACTGCTCTAATGATATTTTCTGAATAATTTTATATCCAACAAAATATAAAAGAGAAGAAAAAAACAGATAAGATCTCAATTATTGTCATGCAATGTTTATGTTAGATATTATTATATAATATTTCATTTTAGTTTCACTGTTGTTGGTGAAGCCCAATTAAAAATTACATTTTTTTGAAAAAATAATAAACTGTATATCCTAATAATAAGCTAGCCAGAAAAGAAAAAAAAGAGATATTGTTAATCAAGTTATAAATATATATATATGCATATAAAAAAATCCATGAATCCGTTATAATTACACACCAAGGTAACAAGATCAATAGCAATACACATTACTTATATGAAATTTTTTTTTTTGCTATTTCTCGCAAATTATTAATTTAATAAATTAAATAAAAAACAAAATTTTTCCTGTTTACTTTGTTAGAAATAATATAAGCTGTTTGTTTATGACGGCATTAATGTATAGATACATTTTAAAGACTCCAAATTGGTTATATAAGATGGAGTGGGTAGCTGAAAGGAGCTTGAAAGTCTGAGTTCAAATCCCATCTAATTACATCTAATCCCCTTTAATTAGATCTAGAGTTCAGTATTACATTATATTTGTCATCAAATATTACAGTGTCAGCCTAAATTCTGTCAATCTTTCTTCTGTATATTTAAATGGACATATTAAAGTCCCGAATATGGGAGTCAGAGTGACTTAAAGTCAATATGGGCATGATAACAATATTAGAATCAACAAGGGCTTTGAGCATTCCATCATCAGATTTTCAATAATATGGATGGCTGAATAGATGGAGGGTGGAGAAGACTGAAACCTGTCCATTAAAGTTTGAAGATTTTCTCTCTTAATATAAACTGAGCACTGATTATATATGTGTGTGGGGGTGGTGGGGGTGATCTTAACCAACTGATGAGTTCTGGTTCAGCAAAAAATACATACATTGGAGATCATTTGTTTATTTCGCCTATATGTGATCATATATATTGATTATATAAGATGGAGTGGATAGCTGTAGGAAAATTGAAAGGCTGTGTTCAAATTCCCTCTAATTATATCTAAAGTTCAATATACATTATAATTATAGTCAAATATTAGGAATTAATTTAATAAATAAATTGCAAAAAGTATGCTTATTTGATATACATTTTGATAAACTAAAAAACTTCATTTTTTCATAAAGAAATTTCGAAATTTCATTAGTAAGAGCTCATCATAAAATTTTGTAATTAGATTAAAAGACATCAGACGAAGTGTGTTAAAAGAGGTGATAAAGTAATTGCAAATTAACACCAATGATAACCAAATATATTTATTAACTGAGTCTGTTTTTGAGGAAGAAAAGATATATAATCATTTGATTTATAATAAATATTCAATAACCACGACAATTTTAAAAAAAAAACTTTAATGTTATTTTCATGTCATTAAATCTAATTGCAGGTTTATTCGAAGTAACTAACATTTCATAAATAATTACTGCTCTAATAATTAATTAATAATAATTTTAAGAATTTAAACAAACAAATTATAAAGACATAGCTCAGTACTAAGAATATCAGAGGAGTAATAAAAGTTTTATTTAAATCAAAAGTCGAATTAGTGGAAATGGTTTTAAAACATATTTTGGCATATATAATAATTTCTTTATAAGTACTTTTTAAGATATTTGCAGCTACGATAAAATACAATGAGTATCTAACATGCAATAATAAAACATACATTACAAATAATTTAATATAAGAGTATAATAAAAATATTTACAATAATTTAAACTCTTTCTTACATCAAATTATATTTAATCTATTATTCAGTATTGCTTTCTAAGGACTACAGGTATAACAATAAAACAAGCCCTGTATAATTGAATTTAGTTAAAGAGTATCAAACAACAGATTTAAAAGTTCACAGATTATAATTTAATCTGCAATTATAACTTGTGAGTCACAAATCAGTTACTCATTTATTCTAAACATATTCCAATACAACTAAGTTTAAAACACTATTTTTATTAATTTATGTGCTCATTTTTTTCATGTATCATCATAATACAAGGAGTACCCAAAACTAACCAGCATTTTATAATACAAATTATTTATTTTTTAAGTATTATATATTTCACCTCTTTCAAATCCCTGTCCATTTGATGTTTCTGAAGTGTTTTTCATTTTTCAAAGTAGTCCAGAAGCACTTGTAAAGTGATGCCTTTTAATGTCTGTTGCATTTTCTTTTCACCATTTTTAAGTCCACAGGAAAAAAAACTGAGGCATTTTTTCATTCAAGAAAATATTAAAAAAATGCATGAAACAAGATTGAATGAACATGACTGATAAATAAACTGGGTCATGCTGAATTTAATTTAAAAGTGTTTCACATTCAAGGCTATGAGAGATGACACTTGTAGAAATGACGCTCGTATGCTTCCACATTACCACATCATGTAAATGTTTCAGAACTTGAAGATAAAATGTCTGATCATTACAAACTAAATCTAAGAAAAAAAATGCTGTTTGCTTTTAAAAAAATCAGTAGTTTTGATTTTGGACTTCACTTGTCATGCTTTTGAGGGATTTGATGTAATATTTCATTTAAACCATTCATAAAATTGTGTTTTTAGGAGATCGGAGTTTGCTTGTAATCTGTTTCAAGCATTACAACTGTTTTCCCTGCTGTTTTCTGTAAATAAAAACAGAATTTCACATTGTTCAAACTTTTCAGTCATTATAAAAATTGCCAAATATGTGAAATGCACTTTACAAAAAATTATGCTGTGGTACAACAATTTCACATGGTGATGTCATTTGGAAGATTGATGCAGAATGGTTCCTGCAAGAAGTATGTAAGAGCAAAAGCATATACTACAATAGGCATGCAAACCAGAGAATGATTCCAGTTATTTTTAGGTAGCCCTTTGTATTACAATTTTTTGTTAGTATTTTTATTTTTTTTTCATGTGTCAAAGCATCGGCTGGGAAGTGAACCTGGGACAACTGCTTGTAAGGCAGCTGTGCTGACCATTTGGCCATCAAAATGCTGATTGTGTCTGAAAAATATGCAAATTATCCAACAGTTCATTTTTTATATGCAATGTTTTTAATATTATTTAAAAAAAATTATTAGGATAAATTTTAAACTTTTATGTTTTAAATATATTTACTGTCTAGATTATGATTATTATTTTAATGATAGAACTTTATTTTGAGAAAGACATTATGCATACTTATTTGATGC
The DNA here is from genome assembly GCA_028023455.1 of Epiperipatus broadwayi. Classification (NCBI taxonomy): domain Eukaryota; kingdom Metazoa; phylum Onychophora; class Udeonychophora; order Euonychophora; family Peripatidae; genus Epiperipatus; species Epiperipatus broadwayi. Next base: position 2,914,227 of record JAQFVV010000004.1, read on the forward strand.
ACAGATCTTAAAAATAAGATCTTATAATATTCTGGAGATTTACAGATAAAATTATATATTGGCTGAATGCAGGGAAAGTACTATAAGTATTCTGCAAATCCAACATTGTGAATAAAAAACATAAGATGATAACTGCAATATGTTTTTGTTTAAGCAAAGTAATGGTATCAGTTGAAGTAAAAACATGCTGTTTAATTTTTAATTTTATTGGCAATTGATGAAGATTATCTTAATGTTGATAAAGTTTAAATACTTGCAATTTTCTTTGGAATCCTCAGAAAAATCCAAAGTAAAGACAAAATTCTCTCTACTAAGTTTATCATTCCAATGACTAAAGTTCCCAATTCTGCCATGCTATCTCTGCGGAATCATAAAAAAAATTTATCTTCATCTAGATTTGACAAAAGCGTCATTACTGATAGTTGCAGTTCCCAAGTAAGAAGCTCCTGCTAACACATGCTCTTCATCTGAACATCACAGTTTGTAGCCATATATTTCACTAATAACGTTTCTTTGAAAATACTTAATCATTTTTTTCCTACTCTTATTAGCCTATTTACTTTTTTAAAAAGAGAAGAGCATATAATAATTGAGAATTTAAAGTGATAGACAAATTGGACTTCAACTGAAAAGTTTTAACTCTTGAATCTGTTTCCTCTCCAGTTGATGTGAACTATATACACTACTCACTTCTATATCCAAAATATACATTTATTAAAATTCAATGTAAGGTTTTGTTTAAGAAAAATAAAATTTTGTAAAAAAAAAAATTGGCTTTTGTTATGTAAAAAATGATATGCTTTACTGATGAAAATTTGGTGTTATTTCTGAAAAAATCTTAACCCTAACAATGATATAGATACATTTCTGATAGATTGTCAGAAATAGGTACCAAATAAATTGTTACTCAGGAAATTATAGTTCAATTACTGAAGTAACAGAGCTGGGCTGCAGTTTTTGTATCATTAACTTTCAAGTTTACAACTCCAATGCAGATCATTATCAAATTACTGTTCAAAACTTAGAATACAATTATTATTTTATTTTTAAACAGCATATTAAAAAAAAATTAAAACTAAAAATATATTTGGAAAATTTTAAAATTATTTTCAAATGTTTTATAACGCAATATATGTTAAAACCATTTCAGAACTGTTTTTTTTTTTTTAAATATATATACTACAAAATAAAATGCTTGAATTTTACCAATTGCCACTTTTTTTCTATTTTTTCCCATGTGTCATAGCATCAGCCAGGAAGCAAACCTGCTAACCCAGACAACTGCTCGTAAAGCCGCTGTCGCTGACTTCTCGACCATCAATGCTTGACCACTTTTTTTCTATTTTTAGATAGCCTTTAAATATTTCTTAACAATTTATATATATTTATAAAGTTTATAAAAATCATAAACTTGAAACATTCACAACACTGACATCATTCCACTCTTGCTCATATGTAGCTCATTATAATTTTTGAAATTTCAAAATAAAATATTGTTTCCAGACAAAAATATAATATCTTCTGGCTAACATAAATCTTTCAATAGGATTTTTGCAAAAATCATTAAAAATAGTTCAACTAGGCTAATTTGAAATTAACCTATTCATTCAGAATACTGAATGCTTACTATGAAAAATAGAGATTTGAACTTAGGATTTTTTGTCTATATTCATTCTTCACTCCATCTTAAACAACTGATAAATGACCACACACATGTGAAAAAGATAAATGATCCCCAATATACATAGAACCAGCACTCATTGATGGGACCAGCTTATAATCCCCCACACATATATACAATCTGTGCTTGAATTATATTAAGATAGCAATTCCTTAAACTTTAATGAACAGGTTTCAATCTTCTCACACTTTTCTACTATTCATTTCATTGAAAATCTAATGTTGGAATGCTCAAAGTTCTTGCTGATTTGATATTGTTTGATAATATGAGGGGTTAGATTGAAATAATGTCTACATGAGTTGAAAGGAAGAGGAGATTGAAGCCTATCCATTAAAATTTAAAGAATTGCTATCTTAATGTAAGCTGAGCAGTGATTGGATATATGTGTGGGAGATTATGATTTGTCCCAACTGATGAGTTCTGATTCTGCATGAAATACATATATTGGGGATCATTTGTCTTTTTCACATGTGTGTGGACATATGTATTGGATGTTTGAGATGATGTGGAGGATGAATATATATTAAAAATTCTAAATCCCTCTATTTAGTCTAATTTGAATTAACACATAGCATTCAAGTGTTATTCGATATTTCGATAAAATAAAAAACTTATTATATACAGAATCAATATATAATCTGATGTAAATAATCAATAATTAAGGATGATAGTTACCACAATTAAATAGTCTTTCATTGTGCAATATTGTTTCTGAATAATTTATTTGCAGTCATAATTCTAGCCTCTATTCAACATTCATTTTTGTATTAACCATATATATATATATAAACATATTTTAAGGAGCAAACAAGTTTGACCACAAAGAACCATTTAAAAAATAAACCTGTAAATAATGCCTACTCTTTGTCCTTTTAAGTAGGTTCATAGTATTAAATATATGACAAGCTGTTATGCACTCATTAAAATAATATATATAAACATACACTCAGTAAATATTTGACAAATAATAAAATATAATTTCAAGCTATTGAAAAATTGCAAAGGAGGCTTTCTGTACTTTTGTACTGTGCTTCTAACTAATATTGAAATAATATTAAACAACTATGCATCATTAATTAAAATTCCAAATATTATTCAATTAAATGCTACTCAATACAAATACTATCAGGATTAAATATGTGGCCTATAGTCAGCATTCTAATGACTTTTAATTAAATAATTATTTCAACCCAAGTCATGAATAATGGTATAAAAATACTGAAAGCCATCTTAAAAACTTTTGAATAACTTGAAAGTAAATGTCAAACATTTAATTAGATTATTAACATATTATTTTTGTCAGTTGGTGTACTGTTTACTACGCGCGCACACACACATATATATATATATACAACAAAACATATAGATGTAGGCAGTGAAATGTAATGGAAAATGATTGTAGATGAAATTTGTCTAGATTATTAATATAAAAAATTCTATTATTTTTCAATATTTAGACAAATACAAATATCAAATCAGGTTAAAAAATATTTAGAAAAACATTTGTGAGTTTATTAAAAATTCATTATTTCTAGCTAAAGCAATGCAGACAATCGTCTAGATAAAAATAGGAAAAAGATAAAGATTATCTTCTTTTGCCATTAAAATGTATAGTCATATGCCGTAACTAGATGACACTTCAATTATTTATAAGTAGGCAGCCGCAATAGGTAATGTCAAAATATTATATATATATGATATGATTACATATTGTAATCCTCATGAGGTATAAGCTTATTAGAACATAAACCAACATCTTAACATAAAAATTCAAACCATCTTTTGTATCAATACATCTATTTTAGATATCATTATAATTTAATTTGGCAATCTATAGATTTGAAGACATGACTTCCACATCAAAATGAGTCTTATTAGATCATAAACCAGCATGTAACACAAAAATTTAATTAGACCATCTTCTATACCTATACATCTGTTTTAGATATTCTAATTTTATTTGGTAATCTATAGATTAGAAGACTGATTTCCACATCAGAATAAGTATAGAACTTTTATATTTATGTGCCATAAATGTGACTTGTTTATTTTTGAATTAATTCACAATTAACCTCACACACATATATTATGTCCATTCTATTAATGGCAAAATAAACCCACATCACATAAAATAGAGACAATTTCCTGACAAAAGTGAAATGATATCTGAAATTTATGTACAGTGAAAGAAAGTGTTCTGAATTTTTATGATTGATAATGGTTTACAATCTGAAAAGAATAATTTTAATGAAGAATGAACTATAAAGACATAAATCTTATTGGTAGTGTATATATATAATGATTAAAAACCAGTCAGCCTTAGACAATTTCAATAACAATAACAATCAACAATTTCAAACTGTTGTCAAGGCAATCTTCTTTTAGCAATAAAGGTGGTATCCCACCTTCATTTATGGGTCAATATATTTATATAAATACTAAAGATTGCAACTTAACTACAGAGATTGAAATTATTGATACAAAGAAGTTTAAATAACCTCCTTAAACAGGTAAGTATAACCTATTCTGAATCCAGATTAATAAATAGTCAATTATAATATTACAAACTGCAATTATAATTTTCAAGTAATTAACTAATGATTATTTAAAATGATTACTTCAAACCCACTTAGCCTTGATCATTATTACACAATATATATATATATAATTTTATAGCATTGTTCTCTCAAATATAAAAACAAAATCTTACCAAAATATTTGGTTCCTGCAGCTAATGACATCTAATAAGATATGTAGATGATGTATTCACATGTGCTTTGGAGATCAAATTAATGATATACATGTAGAATGGGATAAAGCATCACCTCTGGAATAGACTATTGAAAATGAAGATGAGAATCAAAGGATAAATTTTCTGGATAAATATATCCAAAGAAACAAGGGTGATCTTGACTACAAAATGAATGTGAAACTAATTCAAATAAGAGATGCCATCCATCCCAAATTTGAAGTTTCATTTGAACATAAACTTGCAGGACTGAAAGATTTCTTATGTAGAAATAAGAAATTATGCAAATATGAGGCTATCAGAAAAGTAATATTGAAGTGTATATTAAAGATTTAACATATATTGGATATAACTATAATAAACTAATAAAAACAGTTGAAAAATTTCATAATAACATCAACAAAGCTGTTGACAATAATAAACATGTTAAACAGTGAATAAACCTGCCTTACCTCCCTCTTATTACAATGAACTATGAAAGATCTGTGTGAAAGCATTCAGAGTTGGTTTCAGATTTCCTTCCTCACTCAACAACCTTTTAAATAATCCAAAATACAGAATCCCTTTTGAACATGCTCACCAGATTTATATAAAATCCCATGCCCTACCCCAGCCTGTAGCTCAGGGTATTTATAGGGAATCTCATGCTAACAGATCAAAGAGAATCATCCAGCACATGTATTTATATAATGACTCATGAATAGAAATTGATCTTTTTTATCATGATCTAGCTATGGAACAATTTTTCTCCATACAATGTTATAACAATATGTGGAGAGAGGGATGATAAGGAAAGAAAATATAAAGAGGGTTGGGCTATTGCAAGAGATCCTCATTCTATCAATAGAAAAGATACTTGCATTCCATTAACAAAAAAATTGAACATCTAATTTACATACTGGGCCTTATTTACATATTGGTTTTCACCACTATATTTATATATATTTTAACAGTGCACATTTCTTCAGCACTATGATTCTGGTAGCAATCTGCTGAAAGCTAACTCAGTCCTTTTAAGATTTATTTTAGAGTTATTGTTACCATTTCACATTAACATGAACAGTACAACTTTGGTAGAATTACATAATTTTATGGAAAGAGTATAACTATTGAGATTAACATATAAAATAAAAAATTATTACCAGTATAAGGTTAAATAAACTTATCATCAAGACAAGCACATATAGGCAAAGCAAAGTGGAGACATTCTACTATAATAGCTTTTCCATTTCTCATTATTATATAACAATTTCTATATACAACTTCTTAAAATTAATTCCTTATGTTTGTCAATGTTATACTCAAGTGGAAATTCCGAAAACAAAATATAGAGTCTTATAAGCAATTCAAAAATATATTTTATCATCAGTGGCAACACAATTTACTTTAGATTATTATATTTAAATTCAATAAACAAGAACAGAAAATGAATTCAATTACTTTGTAAACAAAAATCGTTCTTCTATCTCTGTTTTGAGATTATGGAAGAAAACAGATCCATCATATTTCAATACTTAAAAAATATATGTATATTTTACATAAAAAAAAATGTATTTTGATTTACTATAAATTTTAACCTATTGCCTAGTATAAGGACTTTTTTAAAAGACAGTTTAAATATTATACAAATTTCATTTAAAAAAACGTATAGAGATTGAAATCACGAGTTGGATTCGCTAATGGCTATATTAAAACCTTCAATCCTGTTACTACAGCTACAGATTTCACAGTCATTAACTATGTATTTAAAATTTATGGTTGAACAAATTTACATAGAACAATAGCTATTAAATTCCATCCACAAAGCATGTGATCATGTAACTTAAACATTTAAAAGAGTATAAACACTAGAATTTTAATTAAAGATACTAAAAAGCAAGAAAGAAAGCATGCTAGTTGAATATAGAAAAAAAAGTCCATGGCATTTTTATTAAAAGAAGGTAGAAATAGAGCTTGCAATATAATAATTAGTGCATTCACCTACAACCTTCATGATCTATAGTGTGAATCTGGTCGTATGAACCTTGAATTTTTTTTTAGACTACATAAAGTTTTTTCTCTATTAATTGGCTTACAGTTAATCCACTGAGACTTCAATGCTTTACTTATAACTTTAGATTTTTCTTTACTAATTGGCTTACAGCTAACTCCCTGAGACATCAGGTTGGTAATGGTTTCCAGAGAGTCTTAGTTAAAATATGGAGTCTAGATCAATTGTAGCTGTTGAGATCACCGTTATTTATCAATATGGCTTCCACATCAGGTAGGAAGAGTGAGTACTGATTTCATAGTTACTTTTATCATTTTATTTATCAAAGTTAAATAATCAAAATAAAAATTAATTTATTGTTAAAACATACAAACCTCTAAATGAATTATAAAAATTATTTAACTTAGAAAGTGTTTACGACATATCAAATAATTTTAAATTTCAATATACAATATTTTCATCTACATATCAATATAACAACTTTGTTTAATCATCATCATCAACATAAAGCATGTTTAGAATTTAATTATTAAATCCTTTACCTTTATCATACAGATATAAAACAGAATATTTTTTTAAGAATACAGTACTATGATTTAATTTTTTTAAGACATTACAGATCTTCTACAGTTACAAGTAATTTAGATAGGCTGATTCTATCCTATTTCTAAATAACTGATTATCAGTATTAGCATAATAACAATTTGTATTAGTCATTCATGAGATTAGAGATTATCCACTTAATGAACAGTGCAATTTTCTTTGCACCACCTTGTGGAGGGGTGTAATCATAGACATATGACCAAAAACATGTGAAAAATAAGTATGAGCTGCAAAATGCATATTTCATGCTGTGTCAGTACAATCTCTTACACATATCTATTTCACAAGTATTTGATCATATGTTTAGGATTACACCCCCCACAAGGTGTTAAAAGAGATGATATAGTGAAAATTATAGTACAAAAATATTATTAGTCTAATCGCAGTTTTATATATATCAAAAGACTATTTGGAAGCAGAAATCTGCTTTTCTTAATATTATTTTAAAAATCATATTCTACACAAGCAAAACTATTACATTATTTTTTTTGTATAATATAATCATATGGTTAGTAACTTGGTAAGTCACGTGGACGTTCAAGTATATAAATAGAAGTGAGAGGTAGTTACTTCCGCTTTTCAACTACAGATAATCTAACTAATAACTTTTTGTTTTTAAAATAGTCATTCTATCACTATATTAATAACCATAGGGCAATGCATCGTGCAACTTCTGTTTCAACACATTTTATATTTATATTTTAATATTGCTCATTTTAATTGTTATGTATTCACAAGCCACTTCTGGGCTTCAATACTACGATAATAAGAATAAAATTTATTTTTAAAGATTAAACTTTTATTTAAAATTATGTACCATTTACTAATGTACTTTCTTAGTCAAATTTTTTATTTAATGCTAAATTATTAATAAAATAACTCATAAAAAGTGTTGGTCACGTGCATACATGTTTTTTTCAAAAAGAAGCTTTGAAGAACTGATTAAAACTTAATTCAGTTTGCTGTGTTTATATGTGTGTACTTTACTGATAGTTATTGGAAACGTAAACACATCAAAAAGTATTGTAATTTTTTTAATAAAAAAAAAAAAAATACTACTTGAATTTTTGACCAAAATTTTCAAACTCATTATTCGAGACTCTTCGATGACTGTTATCAGTTTGAAATGCTAGTGACAAGCTTATACAAACTGTTTTACATCTTCAAACTTTTGAAGATTCATCCTGACAAGCTATACTCAATTTTAGAGACAACTTGCAAACAATGTAGAGCTGTCAATGACTGCTCCTAGAGTGGCAGACCTTGCTGTCTACTAACTGCTCTTATGCAGGCAGTCAATAGGCTTGCTATGCCGGTTGCCCAGACAAGAGTTCTTGACATGATGATTCTACATGTAAAGAAAATTTAAATACATATCTGTGTGTGTTAATAATATTAAGTTATTTATTTATTTTAAATTAATTTTTTAAATACGTTGCATGAAAATATATATATATATGCGAATTACATATATGTACACGTATGCGTGCATATATATATATATATAACCATAAATATATAGTCATACACACATAGCTATAAAGTGTTATCTTGCAAAGGGTCTGAGAACAGCTTGCTGTGCATCATTTGTCAAGTTTTTCTAACAAGCCGCAGCCCCAGATAAGCAGAATATCTAGCCTGAGCAGTTCTTTACTGCCAATGAAAAATGACAAGCTGGGTTGGCATTCTTTGAAGCAGGGCTGTGTGTCTACTGCCGGCACTCACTGATGCTGTTTTACTGTGTATGGTTGGCCATGCACAACCACCGAGAATGAACAGTCAAGTTGGGCTGCACTAGATAAGAAGAAGAGGTTTGGGTTCATCGGTGAAAAATTAATGAAGTGCAGCATTAAAATACTGGCCCCACTTCAGCATTCTGATATCTAGAAAGAGAGGTGGTCTTTACACTCCTCTGAGAAGCAAATGAGCCATGCCCCTACCTGACATTACCAAATTTATGAGATTACCCCCCCCCCGACACTTTTATATACCAGAGCTTGTCCAACTTTCTTTTACAACATTCATCAGTTGTTAGTATTGTGGATTTTTAGTCGACAGAGAGAAAATTTAAAATGACTCAAGCCGTTCAGTAAATATGAAGTTTCACAGCAGATTACTTAAGATGATACTTCATTTATCAAAAGTAACTTTACAGTTAAGGAGCTCAACAGATAGAAAAGAAAAAAATATATAGCCAAAAACTCTTAACGTTTTCAACTGAAAGAGAATGAAGATACATTTTATATATCAATAAAATGCACACACAAACATAATTATTACATGCGTAATTTTCTTCATTACCATTCAGTAAATTTTATAGGACGATTATTTTATTTCAAATAATACTTAAATCAGTCTTGCGTTGTTAGCCGAGAGGTATCGCAGCCGCCTTGCAAGCAAGTAGTCGGTTGCAGACGGTTGTGGGTTCGCGTCCCGGATATGCTATGACACATGGAAATACTTAAATCAATATATAAATTTTAATATAATTTATATATATATTTTCAAAAAAGTATGTGACTGACTTTAAATGTATTCAAAATTTATTTTATCTATTTAACATAAAGGGGGGGGGGAGGATAATAAAATGGCCAAAAGTATGTAGTAAAACACATGAATCATCCTACTTCAGCACTTCTCCACACAAGCGTTTGAAAAGTATTGGAAGAGCACGTAGTCCATTAGTGCTGGCGAAAGATATAGTAATGTTTATTTTGCAACTTTTACCATCTATCTACTTGATACTCAGTTATTTTCATTAGTTCTCTGGCTAACTAAACAAATTTCTAAATGTTTCACTTTTTATCAATACTTGAACAATCTCTAGATTATAAGATACATTGAAGGACCTATTACATCTCTTCACAAATATATACTCAAACATTCAACCACATTAACACAAATATAACATGACAACCTCAACTTACATTGAATCTATACTATTTTTTTTTCCACTTTATAAGAATTAGTAGACATTAGATGATAATTCAAATATATTTTCATGATTATGTTTTAGATTACCGAAGGGAGGAAAAATTCAAAAAGCAATGGGAGCATATTTATATTATTATTAAAAGATATACTGTACTTGTTATTTTATGCAATTTCTATTCTATACTAATAACCTAACATATTGTCAATGTGTTTTAAGATAGTTCAAACATGTTTGTGTAGTAATATTGTATTACATGTTCTTGTAGTAATTATGGTATTGCATGTAAAAAATATTGAGCAAATATATCTTTTTTATTTTTTTTTTAAAAAAAAGAAGATAATAAAATTACAAACCCCAGAAAAATAACAGACAAATAAAGATAAAAGCATAATTAAAAATTAAATATATATTTATGCACATGTGAAGTTTTTCATTATAAAAGGCATCTTGTGAATCCCTCTTTTGATTTGATTAAAGTAATCCTAGCTAAGGCCTTCATTTTTTAAACGCTTAATTTATCATAGAAGTGTATTTGCATTGCCTTTATATTGTATCTTTATTTTGTCACAGATTCCACTTTGGCAAGAATAGAAGCGAAACTTCGAAGTAAGCTACTAGAAAGATTATGTGGCAGTTGGTCTTGGTATAATGCTTTATCTTCAATCCCAGAAAGATAGAGAATGCTTTTAAAATGAAATCACATATTACTTAATCTGAATATTACATAAACATCTAATATTTTAATTACTATTATAAAATTTTCACCCTCTTTCCTAATAGTGGATTTTTTTATAATAATACTTCAATTCAAAATTAGATTAAAAACTAGAACAATAATAATGTTTTAATATCAATTTAGCAAAAACTTTCCGTCTTTTTTTTTTTTTATGTAGTTGTTAATAAGCAGAGAGAAAAAATTTACAAAGTTTATAACAGACAGTCTGCCCAATAAAAAAAATAATTGTCTTTGATATATTATATTAACCAATTAATCTAAAAATATTTTTTTGAAAACTAATAATCTTTTTTTTTTTAATTTTCAATGATTTAATTTTTTTATTAAAAATATTTTAAGCACGATTTAACTAAATTATGAACTATTATTTAGTAGTTAATGCATAAGAATATTTTTTTAGATAATAAGAATAAAACTATTCTCACTAAATAATTAAAAAGTACAAATTAAAAAAAAATGCTGGCTATTTCTTGTGTAAAGTACAATCTCTATCTCTATGGCAACAGATGCATATTTGATGAGTGATTTTATAGAAGCAACAAAAAATGTTTATGTTTATCAAATTTTAAATAGAAAGTAATAAGCACATTAAGTTGATATAATTAAGCTGGCATTACTGTGGAACTACAATGGTTAACGTAATTTGTTTACTCGTGCAAATGTAATCAGTCAATTTAAAGTCTTTCGAAATTTACTTAATTATTTAATTATTATACGGATTCATTTTATTATTTGTCTAATATGTATTTAATAATTTTTTAATATTTGTTGTAAAAAATATATTAAACAGGGGGCAAACGAATAATGAATGGTCTATGCATAAGTATGACCTATTAATATGCTTAAGTAATGAATGGTCTATGCATAATTATGACTTATATAAAAACTTATAATATTTGAAGTTTCCTGGCAATGAACTATAGAGTTCCAATTATAATAAAATTTTCATTTTTCATTAGTGGTTCTTTAATAATTTTATTTTCCATTTTTAATACAAAAAAAAAAAACTATTTACAATAATCAAAATTTCTAATTTTGTTTATTAAAAAGTTTTTCAATTTATACACTTTTAACAATTTGATTACTCATAAATATGTCATTTTTCAAAATATTAATAATAAAACAATCTAGAAAGATTAAAATAAAGGCCATGAAGGCATTTTATTCATTGAACATAAGAATATTGCAGTTTAAATACAGATTAGCACTCGGTTTATTATTACTTATACTAATAGTAATTTCTTTGGTAAAGAAGCTAAAAATGCATTCAATTTGCAGTCATTATTTAAATGCTATTTTACCTTTCCTTAATATGAAAGTTATTTTAGGCAAAAAACAGCTTCATTGACTTCAAAGAGTCTTCGGCATTTTTGCACAATAGATTATTTTACCTATTCTAAGCATATATGCCATTTAATGTCCAATATTTAACAAAAAGCAAACAATAAGCTGAATCAAGCTAATTTCTTACAAAAGTGTGTTTTTTTTTAAATAACCCTTTTCAGTAATGGGATAAATTATAATAATACTTCATTCAAATGTGGATAAAGTATCGGAAGGTTTGTAATGATGGTATATTATAAGATGTGATATGTTGGACTATTTCCATCATTTATGAGTGACTGTTGAATGTACAGAAAATTTTAAACTTTATTTAGACTTTCCAAATACAAACAACTTGTTAGTAATAACACACAAATAGACAATACAGGTTAGTAATTACACAATGTTTCAAGAAGTATTATTCTCCCTCTTCTTTAGGTGTGGTTCAAGTATATTTCCTTTTTTAATATTTTCTTTATAATAGATATAATTTTAAGTGGATTGACAAGTAATGAATAATTATTACTAATTATGATCAAGTATTATTGTTTTCTTGTAGTATTCTGTTATCTAACTCTTGGAGAAAGAACTTGGCATACATTTAAACATATAAACCATGCAATAGAAATAAAAATAATCATCATCAACAACAATAAAAATAGATGATATGAAAGAAGCTGGATTTTGATAGAAAATTATAGAATATATTAATTCTTTCTATCTATATTTGATATTCTAAATCCAAAAAATCTCATTATAAAAAGTTCATTGAAACTGTTTAACAATGAAACAATTGAAAATTTTCTTGGAAATCATTCTGTGAACTTTTTCAAGTGTATCTCTTCATTTTCAATAGATTAATATCAATTTTATTAAAGGATTTGTATTGATTTATGAAAAGGTGGAAATGAAATTAATATATTTTTATCAAATCATTATTTTTTGTCACAATTCCATTTTTTTTAAAAATTCAATTAATCTTAAAATAAAAATGGAGAAAGTTGTTTACCTTGTAATAAGAGTGAAACTATTTATATGAGAAAGCTATGTGTTACATAGCTTACTGATAAAAATAATTTTGTCACATAAATGTATTGTTTTTTTAGTTCAAAGTTTCATTTGAAATAAAGGCTTGTTAAAAATTTAGTTAATGAAAAAATTATTCAATGCAAAGCAGAAATGTTGGATGAAAAAATGAAGTATGAACAATAGCCATTTTACAGTGCAACTGGGAAAAAAAGGAAACATAATGCTTTCATTTAGTCTTTCTTGGAAAAGATTTAAATGCAGAATATGTTTAAAAAATTGTCATTACTAGTTGCAACAATTGGAATATAGCCAGTAATATTTTTTTTTTTTTTTTTGCAGAAACCAATCACTTATAATCATGTAACAATTATGCACCTGAAATGTATTACACATTATTTCTCATACAAAATTATCTTCAAGTTTAAAAATAAGTTTCTAAGATAACATCTTGATATGTATTCCCAAAATTAAAATAGCTAAGATCTGATTACCATTATAAGATTTGTATAATTCATTTTACAATGGGACTTATTAGTTTACATTGAGGAATAAACATCACATGATCCCCATTTCTTATGCTTGCTTATAACTGTTATTAAAACAGGCAAGCTTGGATTGAAAATATTATAGTGTTTTCAATTTAAGACTCATAGTTTTGTAGTTAAGTAGAGATAAAAGGTGGCGCTGGAGGGTTGCATTAGATCCTAAGATCTAGGTGCAGTGCTCTCAGATCCAAGGCTTCTCATTGACGAAGGCCACAAGCCAGAAACTAGTATGGGGATATTGGATGAGTAAGCACTAGATATGCATGACCCTTCTGGCATCCACTGATTACTCTGGCTTGCACTGAGTGGCAATATGTATAGAGAGTTTTGCCTGTTTCATTGAGGAATAAGAACTATTCTATGTAAATAATATTTTTTATTTTTACTTTTACAGCATCTTGATTCAGATTATTTGAGAAAACAAGGCAGTTGTTAAATTTCTTTATCACATCACAAATCTCAATTTTTTTTCTTTTGCGTGAATATGATTATTGGACTTACCTGTTGTTTAAATTTTATCAATTAATTATATATCAAACAAAGCTTTTAACATTTTGATTCACTAATTATGTCTATTATATTTTTGAAATTTCTTTAAAATTTTATAATTATTTTCAAAAACTATTTTTATCTAATACTCATTTTACTTTTTCTTAAAATAACACTTTTTGTCTTTTTATTTGAGAACAAATGACTCTTAATAGAAAAAAAAAACTTCCTTGCCAGTATATATATATATTTTTTATTATGTATTATATATTTTTTCATTTTCTTTAGTGATAATGCACAATTTTTTTTCTGATGTATTAATGTTATTTTCCCAAAATATCAGGATGATTTAAATTTTTTTCACTATCTTCTCATCTTTTTAAAATAACTTACATAAGAGACTTTAAGAAATAAATAAAAAATATCAATGGAAATTTTCTGTTGTTATTATTTATAAATTAGAGTTCAGAAATTTTAATAATCAACATCATACTTTCAAAATAATAAAAAAAAAATACTATGCAAATATGTATAAGATAAACATTTTTGAATTAAAATATTTAACATTATGTACAAGTTGTGAAATTATTACAGAGAATTAATACAATACAAATTCCACGAGTATGATTATTCAGATATGATTTCCATAAAACATCAATTAATATATGCCAAGGAATATTTGATTCTAAATTTTCCAATATTGTTTAGCTACTGAGATACTAATTATAGAAAAGATTTGTATGTCACTTTCAAAAGTATATTTGTATAATTAAAAACAAATTAATCAATATTAATTAATAATAATAATTACATGTAGTCTTAATTCTTGATCTTTAGTATATACATGCATCATTTTCTCATATTATCTGCTTTTCTTAGTTCTAAAGTCATTGTAAAAAAGTACACTTTCATATGTGGCTTTTTAACTCTAATTTTTTTTTCACACCATTGAAAAATTACAACACTGTTACAATATTTCTAGATTGATATTTTATTTCTTAAATATGAAATGACAGTTTCATTATTTTATTAAAAAAATAATTATCTTAATTCTTATAACTTTGAGTTAACTTTCTTTTATCTTTTTTAAAATCAAAAACAAATAATTTTGCAGCCAATCTTCTCACATTCAACATACCTTATTTAAAATTATTTTTCTGCAAATAAAATTATTTCATTACTATCCTATATAAAGATTGTCTCAGAAACCTTAGAAAAAGTTATCCATATAAATGTAAGCAGACATATCTGTTCAGATGAATTTCTTATATATGCAATCAATATGTAATCACATTTTATAAAAGCCCCAATAAATTATTAATTTAAAGTTATTTTTCAGCAAATAAAATTATTATACTGTAGTTGTTATCCAAAAAAAAAAATACTGTTAATTGTCATATAAACACTTATAGAAGATTTATATTTCAGGCAATTCATTTATATATGTATGAGTTGAGAGTTCTCCAATTAAATTATTCAGATTGCTTTAATCTTAATGATATTTTGTTACAATTATTTACCCTCGTATTTCTGTTGTTATTATAGTGGTGTATGGCATTTATTTTGAAATCCATTGAGCTTAGCTTATATATTTGATAATATTGTTTAGCCTTGATAATGTTATTTTGATTCTCTGATCCGAATGAGAGCATAAATTACATTTTGTATCATTGTAATTTAGCTACTATTTTATCGAGTTACAATTTGGTTTGCCCAAAATGTTAGCTTTGATCAGCGAGAAGGTTCCGGTCAATTGTCATGATGAAGCATTTGTTGGCTATTATACTTTAGGTTTATGGGATTTCTCTGAGTATGTTATAGATAATCTTTAGCAATAACATAATCAGAAAAATACCAGTTAGAAACAGTCATCTTAAACTGAAATAATGTTTCAGCAATAATTGTATAACAAACTTTAAACAAAAGATGAATCAGCTTTTACTTTATTACCAAGATTATCTAAGAATCATAAATCACACATTAATAATTTTCACAAATTATTAACATCTGATCTATGATAATCAAGAATATATGTAACTCTCTATGTAATTTACTAGTGCAGTATTAATATGTAATTTTAATCAGAAGGGAATTACATCCTGTCCACATGTGCTGTAATGTTGTTCTAATACCCCAATGATGTTTTGTTCAGTATATGGATACTGCCAAACCAATGCACAAGGTAGAGACTTTGAAAACATAAGAGTGGTTGTTTTATCTTTGTACCTAAATTCACTTATACAGGCCAACTAAATTTTGAAATGAGAGCATGAATATGTCCCATTGACCACTTTACATCCATTTGAAAAGATAAGAATAGGCATCTTATCTCTGTATCTAAATTCACTTATACTGGTCAATTTACTTTTGGAATGAGAGTATGAATGTGTTCCATTGATATCTAAAATAATTAATAGAAGAACATGCTCTCATTTTAAGATGCTTTATATTGGCCTATATAAGTGAATTTAGCAACAAAGATAAGATGGTAACTCTTTTCTTTTCAAAGCCTCTATCTTGTGCTCTATTTGAGAGTATTCTTCATACTCAACAAAATATTGTTGAAGTATTAAAACAACTTTATAATGGATATGTATGATGTATAATTATCTTCTGATTAAAATAAATTAAAATAATAAACTAAGAGCAAACTCACTTTATTTTAATATTTGTCAGACAAATAATATTACTAAATGGTGTGGCTTCAGTTTGGAAAGCCTTTATCGTAACTGAAATTTATCTATAGAATACACAAAGAAATTTTGTTAAAGTTATTAATATTTGCATCTAAAAACAATAACAAAAATTATGCTTCATATTCATAGCTGAGTGCAGTTGGTAGTAATGAGGGGGAGTATTCTAATTTATGCTAATTGGTTAGGTGTTGTGTTTTAGTATTTTATTTTGTTTAAATTTTGTCAGGATTAATTTGTCCATCTTTTTGAAATGGTGAAAACAGGTGTCTTTTCTGTTGATAGATTGAGTGTCATTATTTATGAAGTATGCTTCCTTTATTTTCTGACTAAAAACATATTAAAATCTTTTAATTATTATTATTAATATATACAAAAATCTCATCAATTATACTAACAACTGCTACAATTACATGTTGTCTAAAATCCTAATTGGGGTTTTATATATTCTACATTATAAATAACTAAGTGTAATAACAATAATTTACAATATTAATAAGCTTTGAACATACAGCTATTTTAAAAATCTTTTAGCAATTACATTGGGAACAAAAACAATTTTGTTCAATGAAATTATATTTATTAGAGGTTTCAGTTTTCACAATAGTTGTAATTACTGAATGTATCATTAGTTTAGTAGGATTGGTTTTGATTTTTACAGTAAGTCTCATGCAGAAAAATACACAAAATTTCTTTAAACCTTTCCTACACAATTTTTTTATTTCAAAGTTTATTCTATAAAATTTTACTATTGTTTATATTATATACTTGTTTTAATGAGTATTTTATATCTTGCGGATGAGTTCTTCATGAAGATTTTTTTGTCTACAAACACAAAGGAAAAACACCATTGTTTTTGTAAAACAAATATACTAAGCATATTTTGGCAAAAAATTTGGGAAAGAAAACAACAGGTAGCACATAATATTTGTATGAAACTACTTTGATACTGGAAACAAAGAAGCTGGAATTGGCTCAACTTTAGTGTGGTGATGATAGAAAGTGAGTCACAAAATCACTTTCATGATTTCTACCTTTATTCATGGATGTGAAAGATAACAACTAGTTCAAAAAGGATATTTGGATATATCTAACACAGAATCTCCTAATCACCAATATGACGTAGGAAAAATTTGCTCATGCTAGTGTTTATGACCTTACTAAGATTTCATGCGATGTTATTGAAGCATTAAACACTCAAAAGTACAAGAAGTAATAGCAGTCACAAAAGTGATTTTGAAAGGGGCAGTTCAAAACCAAAGTTAACTCAAGGATTTGGCTCATAATTTAAATTTGTCAAAAATATCTGCTGAAATTCTTGCATCAACATTTAAAGAAAATTATTCACTTCATCCAGAATTATACTTTATCAAATTAGAGAGCAAAACCTTCTTCCTTAGTTTAGTGAAGAAAATGACCTTAGGTATTGTAACAATGTTTCTGGACTTCTACTACTGATTGATCTATCGGAATATTGATCAGAAAATTGGTGACTCTTTATAGACAGTTCAAAAAGAATTTTAAAGGGAGAATGGTTTCACAAAGAAATAAGAACAATAAAAAGATGACACCAAATATGGTGGGACTACTACATGATGGTATACTACTGTCTGACCTTAACAAAGAGATTCTCCTATTAGCAGTTGAAAACTCTCCACACAGAAGTGCCATCCAGGGCAAGCCTTAGTAATTCATGAATTTAGGAAAGTTTGTGCATAAAATCCTACCTTGTGTCTACTCATCCAACATCCCCTTTCATAAGTGAGGAGCTTTATCCAAGAGCACTGACACTTGGCATTACTATATAGAGAGTTTGCTATTGCTAATAACTTGGGTAAGCATAGGGCATGGTGATAATGTGAAGTTTTGGCGAAATTATCCCAAATAGAAACATAGTAGAAAATCATAAATGTTTTTTCATAATAATTTTGCAAGACTGAGATTAAAAAAATAAAAGTCTTTATTTATTTAATACTATTTTTTTTTGTACTTTTTTTGACATTATAATACATTGGGCTTAGCTCAAAAACTATTGCTAATCCAAAAAATATATTAATTTTATATTTAAAATTGTAAAAATATTGGGTGGGCTTCAACTTGAAAAAATGTCTTAGCTTTCTCTGAAAAAGAGTATAAAAGGGTTTATAAAGATAACATTCCACAATGGCTATTTTTTCCCCTCTAATCGTGTAACTCCATTCTTAGAAGAGTTGTAATATATACTACATTCAGGAGGTCAACATTAAGGTTCCGAATCAGAGAATCACAGATGCCATAGAAGAAGTTCAAGAGCATGATGCTTCATATATAATGAAAGTTGGACTTTAAATCCAAGGTGATTGAAACCTTTTTATGTTTCAAGCATGTTTAAGATGTTTTTACATAGTTCATTCTTAGCCAATTTACTATTATTAATCAGATAATAGGCATTTACTTATTCTTATTAAAAAGGTAAAACATGTATAGAAAACTTTACTATCCAGCATTGTGAACTAGTCTAGTGAATAATGTCTTCTCTTTGTATATCAATACCCACCTTCAAAAATTCTCTGAATACTAAACAATTTAATTGAATAAGAACGATTTCAAAGTTTATTTAGATACTATAAATATATAATTATATGTTTAGTTGCTTGGAAGGTCAAATGATATTTGATATTAAAAAAGAAAACAAGCCCTTCGTGGTTTAGTATTATGGTAGAATGTCGGAATCTGGAGTGTCAAGTCATCAGATCACAAAATTCTGCCATATTTGGTGCTCTAACTTCTACAAACTTCTAAGCATTAAAGCCATGTGATTATTTTTGAAGTAGAAGATTGAGTACAATAGTTCCATTCAACTGATTCATGAATCATTCTATTATAGTACTATATTTTAGTGACCATCTAAACACTGTATAACAACTGATGTAATTATTTCTAAGCTGAATACAAACAATTCTTAATATAAATAACATCCCAACACCAGGTATTTACATTATTTTGTCCAAAACTTAATTGAATATGAACAATAATTATGTATTATAATCACATTCAAATTTATATATACCTTTATTGTACATAAATTTATATAAAATTTACTTCCTTAATTAATATATATTATCCAATAATTTAAAGATAAGTTATAAAAAAACAACATATTTTTTTGTTCAAAAATAGCTTTATCTTAAAAAAATTGCTTAAACATTGGATATGTTATTTTATTACTTTCAGTTGCATTTTTACAATATTTTCAATTTTATCCAACACACCTTGCAGGTTTTGAGTTCTATGATTCCAGCCTTAGTAGTCGAAAGCATGCTCAGCAAGTTCTAAAAATCTCAATACAGAATTATCTTTTCTTTTTCAAGCACTCAAAACGTTGATTAATATGCATTAAAACTGGTATCGCAAATTGAAATCACATCATCATATGAGTCACCTTTAAACTAAAAATGAAACTTTTTTGAGGTATGTCTTAGGTTTAAATAAGAAAGATATTAGCAGATATTAATATTTTATATATATATATAAGCTAGAAATATCACAACTTACCAAATATTTTCACAAGTAAATAAACCTCTCCATAAAGTGCTACATTAATAATTAGAGAACTTATATCTATATCTAGAAATATCACAACTTACCAAATATTTTCACAAGTAAATAAACCTCTCCATAAAGTGCTACATTAATAATTAGAGAACTTATATCTATATATATTATTTTATTGACTAATTTAGTTTTAGGCTTTTAATATATATATATATATAATTATAAGAGACTTGAACTCAGACTTTCAAACTCCCTACAGCTAACCAATACATCTTGTACAACCAATACAGATGACCACATATATGTGAAAAAGATACCTGATCTCTAATAGATGTATATCATGCTTAACCAGTGCTCATCAATTGGTCCAGATCACCATCTCCCACATATGTATATACAATCAGTGCTCAATTTATATTAAGATAACAAATCTTCAAACTTTAAGATGGATTGTATAGATGTAGGGAGTTTGAACATCTTGGTTCAAATCCTTATAATTACATTAAGTTTAGTATAGAAAATATACATGTATTTAAATATTATTTAAATATACATATTAAAACTTCTAATGATATTTTTCATATATAGATAGATAGGTCGATAGATCAATCGATCGATCGATCGATCGATAGATAGATAGATAGATAGATAAAGGTTCAGCCATAGTATAAACTGATAAGCAATCAATTTAAAATTGACATTGTAAACTTCAATTGTTATAGACTGATAGTATTTATATGTCTGACTCATATTTATGTCAAAAATGAAACACCATTAGATTATGCTCTATAAAATAATTTTGTAATTGTTGTATATAACTTTTTAAGAGAGGGAATTATCCACTCAATAGATAACTTTTAGATAAGTTCTTGGCTTTGGGTTGGTACTTTTAGATCTAGTGTCTGAACCTACCCCGACACCTCTCTGAGGAGTGCCAAAGCACAAAACCATGGTCAGGGGTTTGGGGAGGGATTCCTGAGATATTTTAAGTTCTGGCTCTGGATAAGCATTTATCAAAAAGCTTGTAGAGGAATTGGCAATCCTCACTGTTTATAATAGAGTCATGTGATCTATGACTCTTATTTTGACTATTTATAGGGGGTTATTTAGTTGTGAAAATATTTGGGAAGCTGAATTCAGCTTTCTTGTATATAAAGTATTGATATCTGATCTGCATATTTTTCTTATTTAAAACAATGACATAAACTAAATGCAGGGTCCAGTTTTGGTTTATAGGGAATACATAAATAAATTATATTTCTAGATGAGACTCTAGTTTGCTTTGACTTTGGTAAAGGTTTGCTGCTCGATTATAACCACACTGAACATTGGCTAAAATATATATATGGAAAATTTTATTAAATTTCAATGTTTGCATTTATAAGTCAGAGAAAATGTTCTATATATAACAATTTAAGAAAGAAATATATTTACATATGAAAATATGAGAAATGGTGATACTTCAAACTTTTCTACACACAAAGTAATGATATCTGATGTATATTTCACATTTAAAAAAAGAGCATAGACTAAAGCAATTTTATTTTTGATTTAGAAGTAAATCATACAAATAAATACTATTATTAGTCAATAACATTTCAGTTAGCAACATCAGGATTTTAATTGTCCGCTTGTTTGTTTATATTATAGTTGAACAATCTTAAAAAAATAGATAAAAAGTCCTGCCAAAATTTCAATATATACATTTATAAATCAATGAAAATCTAAAAATATTCTAATTATTTATATTAGGTATAGAGACTTCAGACCAGTCGATGAAGTATGGAGAGATATATATTAAGAGTAACAAGAAAAGGTTGAAAATAAAATATATAGGTGAAAGAACAAACATGTGTTACTGATATTGAAACAATTATAAAATTGAAGTGAAGCTAGGCTGGACACATTGCTAGAAGAAATGATAACGAGTGGACAGTTTAAATTTAAACAGGATTCCAAGAGATTATAAAAGATCTAGAAAGAAACCACATGTGAGATGAATGGATGAAATAAGGAAGTGTGCTGGGATGATGTGGTTGAAAATGATGAAGATGATATTAGATATACTTAAAACTTTCACTCTATCATACATTCTTGAAATATGCAATGATGTTAACTTTTTATCCTTCTATATGGAATCAACACAAGTGATGTGCCAAGCTTTATATTAGTATCACTAATTACTATTTTGTATAGTAGTAAAAACCCAAATAATTACCATCATTATAAATACTATATCAAATATCATTCAAAACTATCAACAGATATATTACAAGATTTATATCTTTGTATTTATATGTTGAATTATTCCCATCATCTAATATGAGAATGACTCAGTTAGCTAGAGCATTATCTTAAAATTCAATATTCAAGAATCTAAGGGTCCAGGTTTGATTTCCATTGTCAACTAATCAGGCCAGCAACACCTGAAGAAGAAGGGAGAATAATACCTCACGAAATATTGTGCATACATTAATCTATTATAACAGTTGAATGTATTTGAAATATTTAAATAAAGTTAATTTTTTCTAAAAACATTCAATACTCATATTAGATGATGATAATAGTCCAACATATAAATACAACTAAGACACCATCATCATAAATCTCAGAAAAACACATAATTTATATATCAATATATAGATATGCAAATATATATTAACTTTTGAAATTTGAATGACAAAGTTATCTATCTAATTTAGTGTCACTTTTATATAGTGATTATTCAAAAATGCTATTAATAAATAATTCAATTCAAAAGAATCATTCATAAAACTCTTAAGATTTACAAGATAACATCAACTATAATAAAAATATTGTTTCTCTCCAACTATTATCTTTACATTGTGACTGCTTAACCATGTTAAATATCGTTAGATGTAGAAAAAAAAAACTTCATGTATTAGTAATGCTTTAAATTTAAAACATCCCTTATTTTATGTTTTTAACTTTAAAATGTTTGATTTAATAATGATATTTTTATAGCTTGTGCTAATCTTAATAAAAAAATATGTTAATTCTAAAAAGTCAAACATATTTAATCTACAAATTGAGAGAGAAAACTATATTTAATCATAAGCTACTTAAATTGCTGTCACAAAAATGAAATTTGATAATTAATAATTTAATTTTTCTTTTCATTTGCATTTACATATTATACTTCATCACAACATTAATTTTTTAAAATTTAACAAATAAGCATAAAAAAAAAATCTTGCCCAACTAACTGTAAATGATGTACAATATTTGCAAATATAATGATCATTATAATTTCCCATGATTCTAAAGTAATCAAAATCAATCAATCAAATGTATATGATTTTATGATTTAATAAAGATTGATTCTTTATTGAAGCAATATATCAGTAGAGATTTTGATATATTTACTGACAGATGATAGCAAATCAATAAATATAAATTGTGATTGTTTTGTTTGACCTCTAAACATGGTTAGAGAACTTCACAATTTGCGTAATCTAATTATAAAATGATGGTCTTCATAGAAATAGAATACTATTGTCTTCAACTAAAAATAGATACACACTTATGTATCCATATCCTTCAGGTGATTAAAGAAATGAGCAAAGATAGACATGTCAAACATGTGGTCCGAAGGTCACATGCAGCTCAATGCCACCAAATCTGCATCCCACCAAGATGGGTAACCATAATAATCACATATTTTTCGACAATAATGGACTTTTTAAAATTATGATTATGCATACATAAATAAAATGGTGTTTGTGCATTATCCTGTCTATTAAGCTTGGCAGATATAGCTTCACGGATATACAAAAGTGTTAAAACCAAAATAGCTCACAAGTAATGGTCATATTGTTATTTTAAAGAAAGTGTAATTTTTGTAAAATAAATTTTAATATTTTCAATATATTTATTATTTTTTGTATTAAATCAACTTATTAATATAAAAATATAAGAAACATAAAGTGTCATATTGTATGCTTTTCGAGAAGACAGGGTCTCTTACTTTTGTAAATATTTCACTGCATGCTATTTTGTCAAAGAAAAATTCCAAACTTTCATCATTTTGCCAAGCATTGGTGGTCGAGAGATCAGTGACAGCTGCTTTATAAGCAGTTGTCCCGGGTTAGTGGATTCGCTTCCTGGCTGATGCTATGACACATGAGAAAAAAAAACACACTTCCAAAAATTTTTGTTATTATTAAATGTTGTAGTAAATGCTTTATTGCCTATACAATGTGTCCACAAAATTTATTCAGAGTTATATTGCAAAATGTATTAATCATATGAGATAACATTAAGAAATTTTCAGATACGCCCTCTGTGAATAAATATATTTTTCATAGAGGATATAACCGAATGTTTTTTAACATTTGAGATGACTTGATATTTTAAACTTTTTAACATTTGAGGTGATTTGATATTTATTTCAGATAATGTTATGTGCTGGAATCATAAACATATGATGTACATTATTGTCTTCATATGCAAGGCACATCTGAGATTTAGATAAATCTGGAAACATCTGCTTCATTCCAACAGTATTTTGGGATCTGAATGTGAACAAAAATATAGAAATAATGTTTTTCTTGAAATTATTACAAATTCATAATAATGTCAAAGCCCTCGACCAGTATGAATAAAAAATGATGTGTTGGTAAAGAACATTGCAATTTTTGATAAAAATGGAAATTATAATTTGTATTATTGAACAAAAAATATAATTTTACTTCTGATATGTAGAAACTTCATCACAGTTTGTAAATAATATAATCTCAAGAGGAACTATGATCAAAATCATAGAGAATGCTAATACAAATATATGGGGAAACATCAAGAAGATAAAATGTCAGAATTAAAGCTGACATTCAGAAATCAACAAAGTGTATTAGCCAAGACTACTAGCATATTAAGGTTGTTATTAAAATTTAGCTATTTATTAGCATACTTAACTGCAAGCAAGTCAAAATCATTTGCTGAAAAGGAATTATTTGTGCATGCATTGTTAAAGCTGTAGATGTGTTGTGTCCAGAACAATTAAAGAAGTTCAAAAATATAAGTTTATCTCGAAATACCATTGCTAGTTAAATTGATAATAAATCTGAGAATTTAACGAATCAACTAAAATCAATTGTATTTATATATTGGACTATTTCCATCACCTGATATTAATATTTAAACATATATTTTTAAGCTAGATATAATTAGAGGGGATTTGAACTCAGCTTCCAATCTCCCTTTTAGTCATCCACTTCATCTCATACAACTGACACACATGACCACTATAATGCAAAAAAGATAATTGATCTCCATTATATATATATGTTAAAATGAAGATTTGCACGGGTTAAATATATAAAATACATATTTTGTGGGTTCATCCATGTTAAAAA
Organism: Epiperipatus broadwayi; assembly: GCA_028023455.1. Taxonomy (NCBI): domain Eukaryota; kingdom Metazoa; phylum Onychophora; class Udeonychophora; order Euonychophora; family Peripatidae; genus Epiperipatus; species Epiperipatus broadwayi. The sequence goes on from JAQFVV010000004.1 coordinate 2,939,909, forward strand.
CTTTTAATATAAATATACTGACGTTTCAACTTGATCACACAAGTCATCCACAGAGTTATAAAAGGTAGAAAGATGGTTGTAGAGGCGCTACAATCACTGATTTGAATAAAACATTAAAATTCCACCAATAGCAAAAATGTTAAATTTAGGAATGTTTTTTTAAAAAATCTTTCCAAATAGGAGGAAGTTTGCAAGTATCATCTCACTTATTGATACAATCTGGCCTTATGGAATTTTAATGTTTTATTCAAATCAGTGATTGTAGCGCCTCTACAACCATCTTTCTACCTTTTATAACTCTGTGGATGACTTGTGTGACCAAGTCAAAATGTCAGTATATTCATATTAAGAGTTTTTAACACAGATGAACCCGCAAAATATGTCTTTTATATATATTTGGTGCTGAACACACATTCATCAGCTGGTCCAGATCATCATCTCTCATATATAGTCAATGCTCAGTTTATATTAAGATAACTCTTCAGCCATCCACATTATTGAAAATCTGATAATGTCATGTTCAAAGCTCTTGTATGCCACCATCAGATTCTCAAGGATATGGATGGCTGAAGAATTGGAAGAGTGAAGAAGATTAAAGCCTATTCATTAAAGTTTGATGATTTGCTGTCGTAATATAAACTGAGCACTGATTATATATATATGGGAGATGATGATCTGGACCAACTGATGAAATATGTATATTGGAGATCATTTTTCTTTTTCACATGTATGTTGTTGTGAGTATTGATTGTATAAGATGGAGTTGATGACTAAAAGGGAGCTTGAAAGTCTGGGTTCAAATTCTCTCTAATTGTATCTAATATTAAGTATTGAATATCTTTCAAAAAAATTAACTTTATTTAAATATTCCAATTACATTCAACTGTTAGTAATAAGCACACCAGTTAGTATATGCACAATGTTTTGAGAAGTATTAATGTCACCTATTCTTTAGGTGTTGCAGGCCTAACCAGTAACAGTAGTAGCATGGAAATTGAAGCTGGACCCTTTAGATTCTTGAATATTGAATTTTATGATAATGCTCTAATCAACAAACTCCAACATTCAGGAAATACAGATGTACATGATACCATTCAATTAGCTGTTTTATTCATGGATGTGATGTAAACTTGAAAGTTGGTGAAGAAGTTTTAGAATATATTTCTATGCATAATACACCTACAGGTATTGATATTTTCATTCAATACAATTTAGCATTAAAAACACTAGTTTCTCTTACAACTGATGGTGATCTGGCCATGGCTGATGTTCTTAAAGGGTTTGTTACAAAAGAAGAATGGAATGACTATTTTCAACATTTTCATTGCATTATTCATTAGCAAATTCTGTGATCCAAAGTTTTAATAGTGGACATATGCTGAAAAATATCATTGAAATTGTAAATTATATTCTTGCAGTTGCCATTAATCATTGTCAGTTTGTTAAATTTCTAGAAAACATAGGAAGTGAATATACAGATAATCTTTATTGTACAGAAATTAGATGGCTTTTCAGTCATAATGTTTTGAAGTGATTCTTCAAATTGCAGAATGAAACAACTTTTTTTTTATGTGTCAAAGCATCGGTCAAGAAGTGAACCCACAGACTCAAGACAAGTGCTTGTAAGGTGGCTGTGCTGACCACTCAGCCACCAACACTTGACAAAACAACTATTTTTTTAGAATTAAAAACTTATAAATGTTGCAAAATGATAAATGAATAAGGGACTTAACTTTTTCATTGATATTACAAATTACCTTAGTCAACTTAATCTTAAACTACAAGGCAAACATCATATAATCACAATGTTATTTGACAATATTAATGTTTTCAAATAAAATTATTACTTTGGGAAAAACAACTTCAAATTGAAAATAAGTCTCATTTCGAATGTTACCAGTCATTATTATAAAAATCACTGGAGTTGAAATTTTCAGAATGTGCTAGCCAAATTGTAATATTAGAAAATGAATTTGATACCTTTTTGGATTTCAAAAATGGTGAAACTCAATTTCATCTATTTACTTCTCTATCAATTAACATTGAAACTGTAGAGGATAATTTACAGCTGGAATTAATTAAAATTCAATGTGATTTCATATTAAAACAAAAATATATAGAATTTGGTATTCCAAATTTCTATAATTATTTATCAGTTGACCAATTTCCCAATACATTGTATGCCATGAGACATATTTTAGCCATGTTCAGACACATATATTTGTGTCAAAAAAATAATAAAACCACAGAAAGATCAAAATTAATGAATCAGCATATACAATCAATTTTAGAAGTATTTACAAAATTAACCAAATTTTGAAGAGTTGCTTAATGAAAAACTATGCTGTTTTTTCACAAATATAAAGCAATATTATTGAATTAAATGATGTTGATTTGAAAAATAGCTTCTGTACTTTACCCATGTTTTTAAATGTAGTTATATTTTATCATATGTTATTTTAAATGTAAAACTACAATGTTAATAATAAATAATGTGCTTTCTTTTAATTTCTGTATTTTGTTGCAGTGCAGCCCATGACTTGATGTTAACTAGTTCAAGTGACCTCCAGTAGTAAATGAATTTGACATGCCTGGGTAAAGAGTTGACAATAATTTTGAATTATTTGCAAATTTGTCATGTATTTGAACATCATAAATTTAAAAGTCCAATTCAGAGAGAATTCAAATTTCTCTGAATTAAAATTGTCTATAATATTTTTCCACAATATAATTTTGCTGACACTAAAAAATTGAAAATTATATGAGAGAATTCAAATTTCTCTGAATTAAAATTGTCTATAATATTTTTCCACAAGATAATTTTGCTGACACTAAAAAATTGAAAATTATATAATAAAATTTCTTTAAAAATAAAAAACAAAATTAATAAAAAGTTTAACTGAATGCATGTGTAAGTCTGAATATATATATATATATAAACACATATACATGAAAAAGGAAGATGAAAGGTGACTTTAAAAATATATTATTAAATATAATTTGATTTTAGTTATAATGTCTTAACAAATTTATCCATGAATGTCCAATGCATAAAACATTTTTCAGTGTCAAAAACCTTTTAACTCCTAAGTAAGATCACGTGTTAATTAGAAACCAATGTTAAAATAAGTTTAATAAATTACATAGAAGTTCACAATACGCCTAGTTTAAAATATTTTTATTTATATTATTAACAATAAATAATAAATCAATACATTAAATATGTTTCTTAACATTTTACTAAACTCCTTTTGCACTTATATTTATCAACAAATTCTTTTATAATGCAATGCTCAAATAACTTTATAATGTATTCCTACAGACCAAATAATTTAATTTTGATTTTATATACTTTTAACATAACACAGAAAAAAATAACTTTGCTCTTTCAACCTGTTAATTATTAATTTCCCCCTCTCTTTTTTGAAAGACCCCAGTGAGAATTGGTCATATTTGCAGCCATTTTATTTATACAATGAAATTTTTGTTCTAAACATATATTAATAATCTTTACATTATTTATTATAAATATAAGCTTACAAATGCAAGACATGCTAAAAGTTAATATTTGAACTTTGTAAAATAGAAAAATAAAGTACTAAACTGAATCCTGAACTATAACAATGGAACTTTTTATTATAGGATTATAATCTTATCTATTCATAAAAATCCTGTAAATGAAAATATTTCTTATTTGAATTATATTTTTAAAATATATAATGAATTTTAGTTAAAATATTATAAAAGAATGAAAATATGTTTTAAAAGTAAAAATTATAATTTCACAAAAAATTATTGATCTGTGTTTATTATAGAAAATTATTGGTAGCCAGTTAAAACAGCTTTATCTTTTATCATATCTTTTTACAATTTGTTTTCTTAAAAACAAACATTTAAAGTTAAAATCTAACTGTATTTCACTATTTTTTTTTCCATATGTCAAAGCACCGGCCGGGGAGCCAATGCTTTAACATATGGAGAAAAAATAGTGAATTACTGTTAGATTTTATTTTTAAATGTTTATAATTCACTATTTGTTTGAGTTCAAATAAGTATTTGCATAAATAAGCTTAATTATGTTAATGTTAATAAACTACTGCAAATTATATATTTTTCTTTTCAAAATACTAAAATAAATATATTCAAAAATGCCTTGAGGTCAAATAATCTACCAATTAGTGATTCCCAGGCATTGGCGGTTTTATTTCATATTGAACTTTTGTACGAGATCTGTATGATACTGACATCTTCAGATATTTTAAAACACAATTTATTTATTTTTTAAAAAAAGAAAAACCAGTGAACTAGCATTATAGATAACCACAAAATAATGAAGATAAGCTGAAGTGAAAGCAGCAGCATCATAATTCCCAAAACACCTCAAAATAACGTATTTTGTAGTGATAAGCAAAAACTATGTTAATAGAATTTTAAAAATATTACAATATAAAATCAGTCATAAACATTACAATCAAAATCACTTCTCTAAAACTCAAATATTATGTACACTTTAATATACAATGTAGTTAGATCTTTGATTAAATAAACATTATTTATAACTAATGCTTTCTGTACTTCTGATACTGCTACAATGGAATTTACCAATAAGTCACCACTATAAATATCCTGCAATGTCTATGGAATCAGAAAGATATTTGAGAGATCATATATACACAAGATAGAGTTAGACACTATTATGTAATGCCATGTTGCACAACCTATTAAAATATATTGTTGTCAGAAAACAATTTAACAATAAAAATTATTAAAAATATAATTAAATGGTTTGTTGTATGGACATTTATAAAATATCTTAGTAGAAATAGTAGAATTTTACTACAATCCATGAATCTTTAGTTCTCAAATACACAAATCTATAACCACACTAAAAACAGTACAAAAATATAGATGTCTACCTAATAAAGAATTGAACCTTGGTTTCCTACAAGACAAGGTGGATACTTTTCACTTTATAAATGAAAGTCTTTTTAAATAAATTCCGTAATTTTTTTAAAACAAATCATTAATTCTTTAAATTGTTTTTTTTTTTTACAAAAATAAACAATAATTAAGAACAATTTTCTTTTTAAGAACTCTTCCAAACGATTTCATGTTAACATGGATCTATTTATTATGCATTGAAAAAAAAAAAAAAATGAAGAATCTTCACGATAACTTTTAAAAAAAAGTTTTCAAATCATTTTTTTGTTTTAAAAAATGTGTAATATATCTATATAAATAAGAGAAACTTCATTGTATTATTACCATTACTCTCATTTTCCTGAATGTTTTGTTTTTGGTCCCAGAGGTACGTCCATACAATCATTATCATCACTTATTAATTCAATCTTTTGTGTAAATTATGTTGAGGACCGGATATTTATAATCCTTTTATTAATTTTAAGTCTTTATACTGTTTATAAAATGCCACATTCATTTTATTATTTAGTCTAGCAGATAATGTCAATAATTTCTGTTTAACTTCTTTGTTATTAATAACTATTAAAGAATGTTGGAATTTTTGTTTTAATGAATTCATAAACTAAAATGAATTATATGCTTAGTAGCAAAATAAAATTTAAAATACAAATTCGCAATTTTAATATTTAGTACTTTTAAACACTATAAAAATTAACAATTGCTTCTAAGATTAATAATTGTTTCTAAACATTAATTTCAAAATGTTTATTAATATATTTGGAATAGGAGACCTATTTTAAATGTTATTGCCGTTTTAACCTTGAATCATACCATATACAATTAGTGCTAACATACATGATCTACAATATGCCAATGTATGCATATATATACCAGTTTGAAATAATTTACGGTGAGACAAAGACCTTGCCAGTAATTTACCAATGAGAAACAATGAAAAAGAATATAATAATCATCAAACTTAGTCAAGACACACCAAATAAAAACTTTTCTTATAATTAATGAATAAAAGTGTTAATTAATATAAGGAGTGCACCAATAGCTCAAACAAGCTCTTAATTGATAAGTGCGGTAAGAGAAAAATATTTAAAATCTCTATCTAAAACATTACAAGACCAATTGGTTTCGAGCTTTTGGCTCACCTCAGTGAGGCGCTAGAATTTTCCTATCTCCTCACTAAGATGGTAGAAGATAGAAATGTTCTAAATAGAGATTTTACATATTTTTCTTTTACTGCACTTATCAATTAAGAGCTTGTTTGAGCTATTGGTACGCTCCCTATATTACACATTTGCTATATATGACTTGCTTTATTGATTATTAAGTGTTAATTAAATATTAATCATGTAACAATTTTAAATTTCAGAAATAGTTTTAATTACCTTATAATCATTATCAATTGTTAATATTTTTTTTTAATTTGCTGAAAATAAACATTCTCAAGTAGAATCTGAAAATTCGTGAATTTTAAATGACTATTAATTATAAGGTCTTATTTCTATTTATAAAAACTGTTTCAAGATATGGGTCCCATGCCATCCAGAGCATCCCTAGTTATGATAAGGAAATGGTGACCAGATATGAAGGTTAAATGTGAATAAGCAAAGTACTGTAAATAGGGACTTTGCTGACAATAGAACAACATTCTCTATCAGGAAGTGGTAAAGAGGACAGTGGCCTGTTTACTTTTATAAAATGCTATAGTGGGTGTCATCATTAAATAAGTCAATACTCTTCTGGATGCTGGATTATGAAAAGAATTATTTCAAGTCGGTAGAAGATTAACTATAGTGACAATGGTAAGAAGGAAGTGGTAGACAGGTGTTCATTTTATGAAATTCAGCTAGCATTTTAAGCTTGTTATGGATATTATTACTGCGTAAAGAAGGCAACATGAAATGACTTTGCTTGATAATTATTTTGTTTTATTATGAGTATGTCTACATGAATCATTACATTTGGTGTTGAGTTTTTAGTTAAGGATCATTTTGTTATTTTACTCAAGTCACAAACCTGAAAAATCCTCATAAAGTTCATTCACTGAGAAAAGACACATTGAGAATTGGCATGTGGAATGTTAGACAAGAGCTGGGAAATTGGAAAATTTGAAAAGTGAGGCAAGTATAAATAATATTGATGTTATAGGATTAAGTAAGGTGATGTGGGAAGGATGTGGGAAAGTAAGTAGGGGAAATGTTAAGTTATTTTATTCAAGTGATGATAGATCAATTAATGGCATTGGCATTATTGTATATAAGCATTCTAAAGGTGCATGTGAGAGGTTTTCAGCCTTTCACTTTAATTACGAACTACTTGCACTTAATAAATAATATTTACATATGTTACTGTCAATTCATAAGATCTGAAAAATTACTTTGTAGTAAATCAAAAGATTTCACATTGTTGATTTATAAATAATACGCAGTGAGTTAGATGTGAAGATGTTTAAAGCTTCATGCTCTTAAGTCAAAATGCTTCAGACTGGCTTATATATATATATAGAAATTTAAGTTAAAGATAAGGGTGAAACCATCTTTTTCTTATAAAATCTCTGTCTGGTGTTGTGATTTAAGAGCTCCCTATACAATCATCATTATATCTGATTGGCTGTTATATGAGCATTCTAAAAGTGCATGCGAGAAGTTTTCAGCCTTTCACTTTAATTATGAACTGTTGCACTTAATAAATAATATTTACACATTACTATCAATTCATAAGATCTGAAAATTTATTTCATAGTAAATCGAAAGATTTTGCATTGTTGATTTATAAATAATACACAGTGAGTTAGATGTGAAGATGTTTAAAGCTTCACGTTCTTAAGTCAAAATGCATCAGACTGGCTTATATATATATATAGAAATTTAAATAATGAACCACCTTTTTCTTATAAAGTCTTTGTCTTGTGTTGTGACTTAAGAGCTTCCTATACAATCATCATTACATCTGATTGGTTGTCATATAAGCATTCTAAAAGCACATGTGAGAGGTTTTCAGCTTTTCACTTTAATTATAAACTGCTTGTGCTTAATAAATAATATTTAGATATGTGTTTTTAATAAATATAGGTTGAGCATTTGAAATATATGCAAGTTATATCACTTTTTCATCAACTATACATTGTTTGAAACATACGTGTTATTCTTTTTAAATTGACATTGAGCATTTCTAATTCTTGTTCCCAAATTCAATGAACTCTAGTAAAATTTGCAATAATTTGTGACATTATATTTATAATAATGTAATTTATTTTTATAAACAACAACAAAATATATATATAGGTTTTCCATCTTATGTGTAATTGTAACTTTTGATTTTTGATTATATATATACCAATCAATCAATAGTATTCTTTCCAATACACAGGATCAGAGTATAGTCACAACATCAATTCATCCACTCCATTCTCTTCCTTGCCCATTTCTTCAATTCCACATAAGTCTCCCCATCTCTTATATCATCCAGTAATGTCAATCTCTTCCATCCTTTCTTTTTATTTCACTCACCATTCCCTCCAAAACATCTTTCATTAAACTATAATTTATTCTTAATATATGTCCAATCCAGTTTCTCTTTCTCTCTCTCTGATATTATCAATCAATCTTCTTTCCTCATTTACTCTTTTCAAAACTTATTCATTTGTTATTTTACTCATCCAAATGATTTTTATCATTCTTCTCCATGTCCACATCTCAAAGGCTTCTAATTGTTTCTTAATTCTATTTCTCAAAGTCCATGTCTCACAACCATACATTAATACATTCCACACATAACATTTAATTAATATCTTCCTTAATTCTCTTTCCAAAGTCCACAAAATATCTTCTTTCTCTTCACAAATGTCTCTTTTGCCAATGCTATTCTTCTTTTATATTCATCTTCACTCAACTAAGTACCCAAATATCTATATCCCTTCACCTATTGATCCATGTCATCATGGATTCCAATTTGCAGTCTTTTTTTTTTTGGTATTTTAATATTGAATAAATATAATATCATATGAAATTTACCAAAGTCTATTTTAAATAATATTTGAACCATTCTCTAGCTGCCAAGTTCAATAACTTTTTACAGTAAGAAATTAGATCGCTTATTACAATATTTTAAATCTTTTTATTTAGAGTTATCTAGAGCAATAACAGCTGAAGAACAAATTTAAACCAACCTATATATTTTTGATTTTTAAATAACTGATATTAAACTTAAAAAGCAGATCTCTCACTCATTTCTAAATCTCCATAACAAATAAAAATATATCATATATGTAATGAAAAATAATATTTTAGTATTGAAAAAATATAATGTCATATAAAATTTGCCAAGAAATGAATAAGATATCTTTGTTCTGTAAGTTTAATATCAGTTATTTAAAAATCAATTTATATTAAAATATAAAGACTGGATTAAATATACTATCTGGCTATTATTATTCTAAATAATTCTAAATAAAAAGATTTAAAAATATAGTAAGAAATGGTTCATTTTCCTATTGTAAAAAGTTATTAAACTTAGTGGCTAGATGGCAGTCTAATTATTATTTAAAATACTTTCACATGACATTATATTTATTCAATACTCCCCATTAGATTTCACTCCTGAAAATAAATATTTAAATGTTTCTTCAGTTTAGTCATCACGATTATATTAGAATATGACATTTTTTAGATTTGGATTGCATGTCATTGATGTTAAATAACGTATCATCCCATTACAGTTCTAATTTCATTAAACTTTTACCTATAAATTTATTTTTTTTGTAAATATATAACTATTTGCATATATTTTGTTTTTTTAAAAAATATTAATTTTACATATATATTTATTAAATATTATTTTCCATATAACTAATTCAATGAAAATATTTAAAAAATAAATTTATAAGGTGAAAATAAAAAAAAAAGCTTATAATCTACCTATACTAAAAAAATGTAAATGTTTGTATATGTTATATATAAATTTAAAAAAACTACAATTACTTTACCAGCTACTTTTAATATTTCAACCAGCAGATTGGCTTTCTCTCTATACATATTGCCACTCAGTGCAAGCCAGAGTAATCAATGGATGCCAAAAGGTTTGCACATAAAATCCCCATCTAGTGTCTACTCATCTAATATACCCAGACTAGTTTCTGGCTTGTGGTCTTTGTCAGTGAGAAGCCTTGGATTTGAAAGCATTGCACCTAGATCTCATGAGCTAATGCAACCCTCCAGTAGCCACATTTTATCTCTACTTAACTACAAAACTATGAGTCTTAAATTGAAAACACTATAATATTTTCAATACAAGCTTATTAACTTATATAGTCATATAAAAATCTAGTCTGGGGATATTGGATGAGTAGGCACTAGTGGGGATTTTATGCATAAGCCTTCTGGCATCCATTGACTGCTCTGGCTTGCACTGAGTGGCAATATGTATAGATAGTTTTTGAGCAAGCATAAAAAATTGTGATCATGTGATGTTTATCGGATTGGCTTTCATTAGAAAATACAACTAAATAGCTTCTTCTAAACTTAAATATTAATAATCACTTGCTATATATTAATAATTTTTTATTATTAATTATTTATATTTAATATGTCAACCAATAATATATTTTCTTAATTTTGAGATTTAAAATAAATATACAATAAATTTTGTTCCAACTTATATATAATATTGTCCATATGTTTTTTTTTTTTTTTTTTGTAAAAAAAAATAACTAAAATATTTACCAACATAGATCAGCCATTGATTGATAAAAAAAAGTCTATAAACTACAGAAATTTATTAAATGATCATATAAGCAAATGATTTTTAAAGTTTATGTTTTGAAGGAAGCCATTTGGCTGTATTTCTTGGTGAAAGCCTGAATTCTAGTTGAAATATTAAAAGTAATTATGGTTTTTTATTTATTCATTTATATATTATCTTTACGCTAGTTTTTATATATTTTATTGTTCTCATATATATATATATTAAAGAATAAATTTAAATACACATGTATTTTATTTTTATAATTATATTATATTTCAAATTAATGAAAAATAAATTTAAAATTGAAATAACTATAAAAATACATCAAACGACTTTTCTCTTTAAGTATAATGTATTCAATGCCTATATAAATTTCTAGAGCTTGAATTTAAGCTTTAATGTTTTATTTTTTTGATCTACCCTTGCCATCTATGAACCAAAGTGGAAACTAAAATATAAAATCACTATCATTAAAATAACCATTCAATGCAAAAGTGTGAATAATTTTTTCCAGTTTTTGGTCAATTTAAAGTCATAATATAAGATGATGATTTTAACTGGTAAAACTATTTCATTTAGTTGCATTCCAATCATTCAAAAAGATATTAAAGGCTGGTTAATTATAAATATGATATGTTTATATGATATGGTTATGTAAAAAATATGACTGACTAGTTGGCATCACACATGACATAGAAAAGATATTGTAGAGAAAAAAGTGATGCCTGATTATAGTAAAAAAAAATAATATGTCTGTAGAATTTACATCTTTATAATTAATTTTAAGAATTTTAATTTTTTTGTTTGTTTACTTTTTTTTCAATAGTATATAAGTGAAGGCAATAAACGGGGCAACTTCATTATATTTTAAAAATGTAGAATAAATTGTATAAGCTATGATTTTCTCATAGTCAACAAAACAACATTGATTTAATAAGACAGTAGAGCGCATGTGTAGTAGTTGATTATTGCTGTTTAGAATTACAGTTTGAAACTGCACTAGCAAATATCTTAGTCAAGTACATTAATAGCAAGTACAGTAAATATATTTTTATTAAACATTTATTATTTTTCTTAAAAGTAATAAGAAAAAATGACAAGTATAATAATTATAATATATTAATTTGTTATTAACAGCAACATTGGGATAAAATAAGTAAATTAATAGATAATTAATATTTTTTCTTTTAACGTTAAATGACGTTTTTACTTACTTCAAATAATTAAAATATTAAAAAAACATTAGAACATGTAAAAAGTATGTCTTAGTAGAATTTCAAGTATAATATTATATATGTATTTGTAAAAAACAACTGATGGTTGCCATTATCATCAGAAAATTCATATAAACTTTCAAGATGTATAGTAATATGAAAGAGAAAAATCATTTAATCACATTTATTTTAAATTAAAATAATAAATACAGTAAAACAACAAAAAACTGTTAAACACTTATAAAAAATTAAGACTGAAGCAGTTTTATTTATTTATGCTAATTGATTGTGATTTTTATGTTTATCACATATAGTTTGTATTTTTCATCTAATACATTATCTTTAATCAGAAACATGATTAAACATAACGAATATAATACTTTACAACTTTAAAACAGTTGCATCAAAATTTATTTATTCTAAAAAAAATAAATTAAAAAGATTAATATTGTAATAGATTAAAATTAAAAGCCTACAAAAATTTTCGTATATTAGTTACTATACTTTTATTACCCCCCCTCCCCGCATATTTATTGAATTCATAATTTTTATGTCATCACTATTTTTTATGTGTTAAATAAACCTTTGTGTTTATTTAATTTATATTTTTTGTTTATTTATGATCTTAAATAGTGTAGCACACACAATGCTTAAATATATTTGAACCAAAATCTAAATAAAGTGCTGAAATTTTAATGGAGTATTGTTCCAGACAACATTATTAGCATGATTATTATGGGTCCGTCTCCATCTTTTTATATTAATTCATTTAATACATTAGTTTTTCAGAACCAATATGTAAGCAATTTATATAAAGAAGGTAACAAACTATTGGTCACATGCTTTTAAGAATTAAAGTGCATTTTCCCATGATCATCAGTATAAAAGCATAAGTGAACCACCCATGTTTAGAGCTCATCATTATATAAGTCAACCATTGCTCCATCCTAAGATCAGGGCCCTAAGTGCATGTTCAGAGGTTTGTTATCTTCTTTATATTACATACATAGTCAACCCTAAATAAATAGAGTATTTATTACTGTAAGCAATTTATGTAGTTTTGATTAAAGAAGTGAAATTAAGAAAAGTTACACGATTTTGTTTCTGTTATATCCCTAATCATAATCTGGGCTATTAAGTTTATATTTTAATTTGCACTGTATATCCCTAATCATAATCTGGGCTATTAAGATTATATTTTAATTTGCTAAATACCATACAATATTTTGATGAATATTGATTTAAGATATAATATACATTATCAACATGAAATGTATTTCTTGGTAAATTATTAATAAAGTCTGGCTATCCTTATAATTCCTATTAGTTGTAGCATGTAATGAATTAATTATTAATCATAAATTGAACAATATTTGCTATGATGTTAACATTGTTTGGTGCTTTAGAGATGATGCACAGTGGAATAATTGTATTCATGGTATTTGATTCTAAAGTTTCTTATGACTATCTTCGGTTCATGGATAATACTAAATGCTATATAATATATAGTATGTTCATGCACTAAATATACGTACAAATGAAGACGTGGTCAATATAGTTTAATAAAAAATATAGAACATTCTTTCTAATGCACATGTATTATGTACATATATACTAATCATAGAAATATCAAAAACAATATGTATACATATCAAGATATAATTAAATACATGTGTAGTATGTATACTTAAGCTGGATATAATTAGAGAAGAGTTGGCAAACAAGGGCTTTGAAAATCCAATCATCAGATTTTCAATGATATGGATGGCTGAAAAGCTGGAGAGTGGAGAAGATTGAAGCCTGTTCATTAAAGTTTGAAGATTTGCTATTTTAATATAAACCGAGCACTGATTATATATATGTGTGGATGGTCGACCAACTGATGAGTGCTGGTTCAGAATGAAATACGTATATTGGAGATCATTTATCTTTTTCACATGTACATGGTCATGTGTATCAGTTGTATAAGATGGAGTGGCTGACTGAAGGGAGCTTGAAAGACTGAGATCAAACCCCCTCTAATTATATCAAGGCAACAATAAAAATAATTTTAAAAAACCAATAGAATAAAGTACTATCAGCAGATAAATACATATATAAAAGACTGCACAGAAATATTAACAACCCTTTTAAAAATGTGGGGGGTTTTCCTCTAAATTTTTATTGTATAATAAAAATGTTTTTTTAAAAAAATATCTTAAAAACTGCAACAATATTTAAAAAGAAATACGTAAAATAATTTTTACATAAATATTTTTAAAAATTAATATAAATACAAAAGTAAAGTTAATATTTTTCTTTAAAAGCTTTCTTTGAGAAAAACGTGATGATGATAAAAAAAAAACAACAACAACACCTAAGTGATTGATATTAAAGTGATTATCAAAAATTTTCAGTATGTTTGCCTATGCAGATATACTTACAATGGGCTGTTGATAGCATTTTGGAGAGTCAAGTAAATTAAAAAAAAATCTTACTATATCATCATCAAAGCATGGATAAACAAATCTCTAAGTTTTGAGATAGTGGATATGGCTATAAATAGTCAAAATAAGAGTCATAGATCACAAGACCCTAGTCTCTTAAGCTTGTAAGTTATAAACAATGAGGATTGCCAATTCCTCAACAAGCTTTGTGATAAATGCTTAGCCAGAACCAGCACTTAAAATATCTCTGTCAGGAACCCCACCCCTGACCATGGTTTCGTGTTTTGGCACTCCTCTGAGAGATGTCAGAGTAGGTTCAGATACTAGATCTATATCAAAATTGTTGAGCTCGATTTTAGTTATTGTATATGCATCATAAACAATAAATCTAAAAAGTAAATATATAACGTATATTGAAATTTCTAGTATTTGCGTATCAAATATTTTGCTTAAAGTAGTTTTATTACCGGGAAAGCTTATTTTCTAAAAATAAATTACTTAATAAAATCACTTCATTAAATTTCGAGGAATTCATACAGGAGCTATTTAATTATCAAACAAATATTTATTAAAAAAAGAAGCAAACTGTAACTTTGATATAAAAAAAAAAGTATTCTCATCAGAAAAAAAAAAAATCCAGCTAAAAATGAGATTTTATAAAAACTCACTTATAATAGAATTTTAATGATAACTTGACTTAATAATTAAAATAGTTCATTTAATTATGTATGCTTTACGAAGTCCCACAGGAAATCTGCTAAATTCTGAATAGTTTGAAATGCATCCCCATGTGAATTGTGGAGTTCATTGAAAAAGATAAAGCACAAGTTAAAAATCACTTTTTGTGATATTTGTTTTACTAATTTATCCATTGATGAATGGACAATGTGATAAATATGGTTTTGGAGAACTATTAGTGCAAATTTGTTAAACTGATTCTCTCTTGCTAATGGCCTGTCCCGTAGGACTAGTACTCATAGCATCTAGAAAAGAAAACTTGACAAAAAGACTCAAATGTTCCATTAATATTTGTATTGAAGGCCATAGTTAAAAGATTAAAGACAATATATAGATGTATGATGTAAGTAAAATATTAAATACATTAAAAAGAGTCATTTATCAAGTTTAGAAAAGCAAAGCATTTTTCTTCCATTTTTTAAATATAATTTTTTGTAATATTGGTAAACAGATTACATACACATATATGTATTTATTTGTATACTCATGTATCTTAATAATAAATAAACATATGTGTAAATAAAAAAGGTTAATACATGTAAGAGTAGACACGCACGAAAATAAAAATAGCTATCACATAGCTTAAAACTAATCAAAATACTTTCTCTCAATGATTAAGAAAAGCATTCATTATAATGCAAAGCTAATATATATATAGTAGTTTTTTCTCATGTGTCATAGCATCAGCCGGGAAGTGAACCCGTTAACCCGAGACAACTGTTTGTAAAGCCGCTGTCGCTGACCTCTCGACCACCAATGCTTGACACACACATATATATAGTAGTTTTACGCTTAAAAAAATAGTGAAATACAAAAACCAATTTCAATAGGATCCTGAGATTCAAAAGAAGAATAAATACGCTTATAAATAAATCATCAAAGCATTTTACAAAGTTTAAGAAATGTTTATTTAAGAATACATTATAGTTATAAGTAATCTTGAATTTAAAACCCAAACTTTGTGAGAACTTTTTTTTTCTTGGATCATATATACATAAAAAGTGGATATTATTTGAAGCTTCTTATTTTTGCTAATAGAATTAAAATGTCGTAGTAAATGGATGACTTAGAATTCATAACTTTATTGGTGCATCTGATAGAGTATCCAATTTGGGATAGAGAGATTCCAGGGCTGATTCTGGTATTCACAGATCTGGCGCTCAAACTTCTTATGAACTCCCGAACAACAAAGTTATATGCCTTTTTTAAAAAATAATTTTATTATGGATGGTGAGCTTATTTCCCTTCATCTCAGTTTTTCATATCATTCAAAATTATTCCAACAATTTTAAAAAAAAGAAAAAAACGGGATGAGAGATAAAAATATTTTATTGTATGAGCTAAAGAGAAATGTCAATCCATTATTTATTGACTGTAATTATTAAAAATTATATTTGATATTTACAACTATCTTATCACTTAGTAATAAAGTGCACATCAGTTTTATATTGATGCTCATGTGTTTTTAGACATACTTAAGCCCAAAGTAAGTCTACACTTTAATAAAATATATGAATGTACATATGCACACATATAGAGAAAAGCTTTAACAAAATATAATTTTAAACAACTAGGCTTAGCTAGATTTTCAATAATACAATCCATAGATGTAGCAATGGCTGTAAAGAGAGGGTGAGTTATATTTAGATGATTTGTGTTAGATTACATAAATTTACATATGAATGCTATGTGTTAGTAACAGGCCATTTCTTCTAGATGTGAACACAAAATTCCTTTCTATTGATGGCATGCTTTTTGCTTGATATATATACTATGCCTCCTTAATTTTTCATATTGCATCACTGCATTCAGTGCAGGCAATATCAATTGGAATGGGAAAAAAGGATGGCCAGATGCACAGAAATGTTCCAAGAATATAGAGCAAACACAGAAACATGTTCTATATTCTTTGAACTTTTCTGTGCAACTGGCCATCTTTTTTCCCCCATTTCAATTGAAATTGCCTGCACCGAATGCAGTGACACAAAATGAAAGATTGAGGAAGTATGGTACAGATAAGAGCAACAAGAATACTAACAATAGAAAGGAATCTTGTGCTCCCATCTAGAAGAAGTGGCCTGTTACCAATACACCGAATTCACATGTAAACTTATGTAAACTAACATAAATCATCCATATATACATCCCCTCTCTCTTTACAGCCATTGCTAAGTCTATGACTTATTTTAGTTGAAAACTAGCTAAGCCTAGTTTTTTTAAAATTACTCTTTGTTAAAGCTTTATATAAGTATGCATATATACATTTACATTAACAGAGAGATAAAGCTCTCCACTATCAGTAAAAATATGCTATAAACAAAGTTTATAACAATTAGAAATATACCATATATTTAAAAACTAAACAATAATTTAATTAAATGAAAAAACATAATTTATTAGAAATAAAATAATTTATTTCACTTTTTTATTCTATTATTCAAACTTGAATAATAATTCATTTATGCACATACAGAAGATCTTTGCTTATATTCATTAGCAGAAAAATTATAAAATTATTAACTACAGAACATCCAATTACTTTAAATATATTAAAAATATAATGCTTCAAATAAAATATATTAATAAAAATTTACTTGGCATAATTACAGATATAAATATAATCGTTATCTGAAAATATATTTAATTACATCATAGCAAATAAAAGATTATGTATTTTTTAAATATATGCATAAAGCAAGTTATATAAATATTGAGAAATGCATTAATTATATCAGCCTGTTTGTTATTTGTACTTTACCTTATCAAATATTATACATTACTAAAACGGTTAATTGTTTTTATGACATTCCAACTTGTTGAATGATTTCTACTTTAAGTGAGGTATAGTCCACTATTTTTTAAAAAATATTTTGATTATATTTTATAAACCATTACCTAATCAATTATTTTTTAATAATAGTAAATATTCTGTTTACAGGAGTCACCAAAAAAATGATTATAAATATCACCGTCATTATTTTAATTATAGTAAATTTACCTGCATTATTTTAACACATGTTTACTTTCAATGTTAGTAAGCTTTAATTAGTTAAAAAATTAAAGTCTTACAATACATAAGTTAATATTTTTTAATGATAAATTCCCTTCTGAATTTATGTTGTATAATAGGATATTACAATCAACTGATAACATTAGAATCAATTGGAGTTTAATGACACATACTAATCTCTTAACATAATTTGCTATACCATAAAATAATAAACTTTTTTAATGATAATAACATCTATATCTTTTTTTTTTAATGCTGCATAGCAAAGATTTTAACAAAATCAGATTTTTACTTTGGAAAAAGATAGAAAAACTGACAGAATATAAAAATGATGAATATAAATTAATCAAATCTTCTGAAATATGTCTAGCATGTGATTCAGCACAGTAATAGTGATAATTTAAAAGCAAATGTTCTTGGATCAAATGTTAACCTTTTTTTTTTCTCAGTGATCAAATATTTATTCATCAAAAAAAAAAAAAAAAAACAGATTCAGTAAGAAAAAAGAAAATTCAGAAGCAATGTGGTAAGAGGGAAGGATACATGTGAAAAGGGAAATGGAAAGGGGAAATTGTGTGTAGATATCAGGTCAGTCTGTGATTGAGTCCTATGACAGAGGCTGAGAGGATGGGAGTTGGAGGATTGCCCAAGTGTCTGTAAGGAGTGGAGGTGTTGCTAGTAGGATATCTCAGGTTTTGAGAGTGTGAATTAGGTCCAAGAGCTTTTGATTGACTGAATGTACTCTCTGGTCAAAGATAATGGCACCTCGGAGCAACCAGAGAGAATAGATGAGAAAAACTAATAGTCTAATAGCTGTGAAGACCCCTATTTCTATGGATTTTTGGAGGTTGAAGATGGTATTCCTGTGAAAGGAAAGGCAGGAGTTGATGACATTTCTCATGCCAAGCAGAAAAGAACATTTAAGTAGGAAGTGCTGGAGGGTTTCATTGTCAGTTTTACAGAGCTGGCATATGGGAGAGATCTTGGTGAAACACCTATGGTGAAAACCCTATGGTTGGACCAAAAATTGATTTGTGGGAAGGGAGTGAAGATTGATTTTGAAGAGGAAATCAAGGAATTTTGCCTCAAGGGACCACCTTTTGAAATTTGTGGATTAGTTAAGCATTGGTAAGTTTGAGGAATGTAGAAGACACAATGGAGAAGTTTGCGGTCTGATTGAAAACCTCCCAGTACTTTAGTTTGCTGCTGATGGATGGTATAACAAAACCAGCCTTTTGTAGGATGTTGGCAATGAGTGAGGTCCATGACCTAGGCCTGCCACTGGAGGAGGGTTGGTGGGTGTGATAATGATATGCATGAGATTGGCAGAAAAGTATCTTAGGAGTGTGAGGATAATGTTGTGAGATCTCTGGATCAGAAGAGTGTTGATGGAGTTCAGGCCCAATCCATTGAGGTTTTTAGGAAAACAAGTTCTTTTTAGGCTGATGGTCACTGCCTTTCTGCCCCAGAGAAAACGGGTGCAAAGGGAATTTATTTTGGATATAAAAGAATGTGTAGATAGAACAATGGGGAGGTAGTATGCTATTTTAGGAAACACTAGAAGATTGAGGAGGGTGACTTTCCCATAAAGGGGGAGGTAGATGCCTGTGATAGTGCTGAGGGTGGATGATATGCTTTGATAGAGTGTGGTTTGGACCTGTACTCTCATGTCCCTAGGAGACAGCAAGAGGGGGAATCCGAGGAAGTTGTGTGGCTTGGCATTGAAGGTAGAAGAGATTTGTTTACCAGTTGATAGTTTCCATGCCACTGATTTATCACTGCTAAATTCCAGCCTGTATGTTTTGGAGTACCAGGTGAGGATCTGTTGAAGCCTGGGGATGAGATCAACTGAGGGAAGGAAGACAACCACATCATCTACATAAGTAAAGCATTTGATGCTTTTGCTCAGTGCAGGAATGAAGATGCCAGGGAGGTCATGTTCTAGCCTGAACAAGAGGGAATTCAGAAATGCGGTAAACAACAAAATGCTCAGTGGAGAGCTCTGAGGGTGGATATGTTAGGTGTAAAGCCAGGGGCAACTTTCCCATCCAGGGTAACTAGGATTTCTCTGTTGGACAGGAGATTGTGGAGGATGGACAGAAGGGCCTCTGGGACATTCAGGTTTCTAAGGATATCAAGGAGGAGGTCGACCCTAACAGAGTCAAAGGCTGCCTGGATGTCTAGTTGGACAGTGATGGGCCTGCCATTTCGAGACTGCCTAACAGTCTCAGTGGTCATCTTAAAGAGTGTAGCAGCCCCAAGAGTGGAGCTCCCTTTACAAGTAAACTGTGAGGCAGAAAGAGCAGGGAGTATGAATTGTCCTAGTGACTCTTTAATGGTAGACTCAATAAGTTTTATGAGCAGAGGGGTCATAAAAATGGGCCTAAGACTTTTGAGCTCAGTAGGTTGCCGATCTTTCTTAAGGAAAGGGACTAATGTTAACGGATAGAGACCCTTGATGATGTAAGCACATGAGGGCAGCTTGTTGATCATGTTGAGAGTAATGGGGATGGTGAACTGACTTAGGTGGAGAAGGATAAACTTGGACCTATTATTTTAACTAATATTATTAAGAATTTAGATGTTTTTGAAATATAGAAAAATGGATAGAGAAAAAACACATATCAACTAATATGAATGGCTGATTTCTAACATTTTCTTCTCAATTGAGAGAGTACACAAACTCTCTTTTTTTTCATTCTATATTTTTTCTGTTTCAGCTGTCAGATTTAGCTTATTAATGCTGAATATATACACATAAAAATAAATAAACATCCAATGTATATTAATTTGAGTAGATAAATTCACTACTTTAAGAGTTCAAAGTCTAAAATATTAACCAGTTGCTTACTTTGGTATTCTCCATTCTCATTCCCATATTGGTTAACTGTTTTTGTATGACACTAATTTTTTGAATGATAATTATTGCAGCCAGAATTTAAACATTTCCCAGTGAAATTTAAATATTATAAAATAAATTTCTACACTACTATTTTTATATACTTTATTTTTTTTTTGAATGCTTTTGCCATAAGTTTTTAAAGAACATTTTCTTGTTATATATCATCAATCACAATTACTTATTCAATTTAAAGACTACTTAAAACTTCTAATGAGAATGATCTCATAATTTTTAAACTTCAGCACTTGCCTTAATTTATTATAGATATAAATTGAATATTCCTGTATAACTGGTTTTTGAAAATGAAAAGTTTATTTCTGAATATTATCCCCTCTAAATAAGTTAACATGTTTCACTATATAGCACATTTAATTTAGTCTTCTGGTACTAATTTGAGATTAATGAACCTTTCTTTCTTGTAAGTCACATAAACTTCAAAAACATCTAACTTCTTAATCAAAAGAATCAAAAATTTCCAACTTCATAATTCATTTGCAAAGATAAACATCTTTCAAAAAGTGATACTTTTATCCTAAAAAGTCCACTTTGCCATGGCTACTTTTTTTGCATATTTTCTTTTTATAGTATATTCTTTTAATATTGATTAAAATATTCAAAATGGTTAATTTATCTATTTCATTTTCTACTTTAATATAGATATTATGGCAGTTTTGTTATTTTCTACTATTTTAACAAGTGTTTTTGCATGTTATATGAACACGACTTAAAAAATCATTTTTAATCTAAAATTTGTCTGATCGTTAATATTTTTTTTATTATGGTTTTAGCACATCATTTAATAAAATTGCACACTAATAAGAACTACAGACTACTTTTAATGTTAATTTTTTAGTTATACATTTATTTTCATTAAATTTGGCTTTTTGTTTTTATTAAAAGCTAAAAATTATTTGATTAATATAATTTGGGTAACTCATATTTTTTGAAACAACCTAAGCCAACCATTAGTTCAAAAACTTTCTCATAGTTAATAAAACAAATATTAAAACAGTAGCAAATTCTCCAGACAGTAGTGCCACTCAGTGGCTGATGCAGAGTTGCATCAGATTCTAAGATCTAAGTGCAATGCTCTCAGATCCAAAGTTCCTCACTGATGAAATTCATAAGCTAGAAATTAGTCTGGAGATATTAAATGAGTAGGCATTAGATATGAATTTTATGCACAAATCTTCTAGCATGTATTGATTACTATGGATTTCACTAGGTGGCACTACTATCTGGAGAGTTTACTACTTTTTTAACAACTTGTGAAAGCATAGAAATGGTGATCATGTGATATTTTAATGGTTTTAAAAGAAGTATTGTGGTCATAACTATTTCATAAAAGTTAATGTTGCTATCACTGATTCATTTGAATTTTAAATTTCTTAGTCTTCCTTTTAAATCGCAAAAAAACAAAATGGACTACATATGTATCAATACAATCAGTCTCTGCGGCTAGAGTTTTTTTTTAAAATGGCACAAGGCATGTTGAAATCAGACAAAATTTCGATTTTTTGTTAATATTTTTATTAATAAGTTTATTTATTTATTTTTTCTGATCAGTTTATTAGATTGCATGAGGACAAAATTTTCATTGGCCAGAGTGCTTAATAAAATGAATTCAACATGCTTCGAAGATTCTGTAATTTCAAGCCTTCATTCCAAAAATAAATATAATAAACACAAGTATTCAATTTTAGATTTTTTTATTATTTGAATAATATTCATTTTTTTTTATTTGATAAATGTTTAATTTATTAATGTATTGTGTTTGTACTAGTGTGTCTGTGTAGTATAAAAATTATACTTGTATTTAAATATAATGAATGTATTGGTTTATGTACGATGTAATTTTGGAGCTTTGATTCAAGTTTGAGGCAACCTTATTTTATAGACATAATGATTATCAAAAGATTTAATAATTTATTAGTGTATTTTTATTTATATTAGTGTGTCTGTACAACAAGTAATGATTTATATATACAAAATTAGGCTATTATAGAGCAGTGTAATATAAATTTTAAGACTGATTATCGGATGGACAGAAAGGTTGCAGTTGATGAAGATATCATAAAATTTACTGGGCATAGTACCATGTGAAAATATAAACTCTTAAAACCAATAAAGAGAGATTTCAAGTAGTGTGTGTGGTGATAGCCACAATGGTTATGTACATTACAAGGAATTGAATGCAGGCAAAGAATCAATTCCCGATTCTTACCTGTGTCTTGGTACTCATGCTGTGGAGTCATTAGTTTTTCCCACATCTTGCATCAATTATTTTCAAGTCTATAACTAGAAAAAGAGCTATATGCAAATAAATGGTATCCCTGTGAGACAATAAATATAACAAGATAGAATTACTGGTGTGCACAAAAAATATAAAATGAAGAGAGGAGACTCATTTTATCATTGATACAGACAGTGGCCGTCAATTTCTAGTTTCAGATAGACAAGAATCCAATTGTTATGATGACAAATGCATATTCACCTTCTGGAAATGATTTATTTTGTATCTTTTATTTGGATGAATCTTTTTTTATAGATGCCTTGAGATTTTTTTTTAACTTTTGGGATATAAGATAAAATGGAAAATTTTTTATGCTACTACTTTTGTAAGTTCTGAAGCTATGGATTATCTCAGGTAAAAAGTATTATATATGGTTTGAATAAGAATTTTGTGAGGAATACAAAGAAATTATCAATGGTAATGTAATTTTAAACTTAGTTAATGATAAATTAAAAATTATGAACAAACAATAAAATAATTTTTTTTTAACATTGAAATTTTCCCTTATTTTTTTTAATGGTAAATGCTATGACTGACCTTCTATACTGTTGGACACCTTCTCTGTGAACTCTTAATTGTTCCAGACTTATTTAATGATACTAATTCTCCAGTAATGACACAACTCTATTAGGTTGAGATTAAATGCAATATCTAATTATGTTAAAAATTATATATATACATTATATATACCTAATCCCATAGGTGTACATAAATCATAGTATAGATCAATACGACCTGTAAGGGTCCTAGCTGACTGTTCACATGTTCCAAGACTAGCTCTTCACACTTGAAGTCCCTGTGCATATGGGCAACATTCTGCACTCACTTTATGTGCACAGGTCAAGTTCCAAGAATCAAATCTTTTTCTTGATCTAATTTGCACTGTGTTCATTCATTGTTTCAATCCTTAAAGTTGATTGGCTCATGTTCCCATCCATTAGCTCAAGTGATTCTTCCTTTCACTACTCCATGCTGAATACAAGATTTTAAATCATCATCTCTCTATCTTTAATTATTGAGTTATTTTTTAACTTATAGTCTAAATTCGAATTCCTTTAATTGTTTTATCTCTCATTATCATACTGTAATCTACTCTGATTAATTAAACTGTTTTTACTTTTAGAAAATAATCTTTTTTTCTAATCTTATAAAGTTGTAAATAACTTTTATTTCGTATTTTTAAAAAAAATCAGTCTGTTAAAATGCTTTAACGTATTTTAACTTATTACGTATTTTCATTAGTAATTTATACCTATATATGTATGTGCACTTCAGCATACACATGCATATCAGTAATCACGATTTGTCTTAACCTTATTTTTTCCCTTAGTTTTTCTATTTTCTGTCAATATATATCATTTTGCTCTAACATTATTAAAGATAAAATTATTGACAAAAGTGTCTCAAGTCAGTTTTAAAAATTCACTATGGCGCCAAATACCCAGATATATTTAAATTTAGGAATTTCTTTTCTTGTCTTTATAATGCTCTTATCTTATCACTTGTTTTTTTTCTAAATCTCAACTGAGAGTTGGCAAGATATTATTTGGCACAGTGATTTAATCTTATTTTGATGGATTCACAAGAAATTGACAAAATGAATGGAATTTATTTAATTGAATGTTTAAATTGTAAGAGGGAGGGGGTAAGGTTTCATATATTGGTATAACTAAGAATACATTAAAAACTAGACTTAGACGACATTTATATGACAAAAATTCAAATATTTATCATTGTAAAGGTTTAGGTCATAAAGAATTTAGTATTAAAATGTTAGAAAGGGTTAAAAATTACAGGGAAAGGATGGTTAAAGAATTTTTTTATATAGAAAAATATAATCCTACTCTAAATAGAATTAATGGAGTAGATAAGGAATATAAATCAATGTATAATTAAAATAAATGCTTAATGGGTTTAGGTAAATTGTTAGAAGTTTTTTTGTATAAAAGAGAGAGAGGGGGGGATGTTTATATTTGTTTTATATTCAGTTAAATATATTGTTTAGGAATGTAGTTTTAAGATGGGTTTTAGATAAAATTTAAAGAAAGGGGGAGGTTTTTGGAAATTAGAGTTGGTATTTAAATTTGTATAGAAAGTTTCTTGGATGATTTTTAAGATATATTGTAATTAAATAATGTAAAAGAAAGAGTAATAAAATATAGCAGTGGGAGAAAGATGTAAGTAAAATATATTTCTATATGTTTAATATGTTTGTTACTGATTATGTTAATGTAATTGAAGTTTATTTGTTGATATGTATTTAATATTGTTGCAGATCCTTGAAAATGACTGTATGAGATAAAACAGTTGAAACATTGGAGTTTTGTATTATATAAATATATATATATGTTCAGTATTGAGATAAAAAAATAAAGTTTTTGAAAAGAAAAAGGATTTTTAATTTGTTGATATTATTGTAGAACATATATATTTTAAAAGAAAAAGTGAATGTACTTTTGATGTGTTATTATATATGATAAATAATAATAAAGATTCTGTAATTTTTTAAATTTCATTTCTAACCCTACTTTTATCTACCTTTATTCTTTTATTTATGCTCAAATTACTCTGACCTTAATATACTTTCTTACAAAAACAAGGAATAATATACACTACTTCAGGAATAGTCTTTCTATTAAAAATTTCCATTGTATTATTTAATAAAATATTAAAAGTAATAGCCCTTTTCCAAACAATTTTCTTATTTCCAAACAAATTATTTTTACATACAATTTAAATGGCAAAGAAATATTTTTCTTTATCTTTTACAACATTATAAATATTATTACTATTAAATAAAATACTTTTAACAAATTTATCAGAGTAGCCAACATTCAAATAATTTTTATAAAACTGATCTTTTTGAAGCAAAGCTACCCCACTAGAATTATTTAATCTTTTATTTCTATAACAATAATTATAAAACTCTTTACTCTTAATACTATTAATTTTGATGAAGCTAAGGTTGTCTTCTTTGAAAGAAATGAAATAGAAAGAATAATTAAAGAATCTTTGTTATTAAGAATATATGATTCTGAAACAATTAACTTATTTAAAAAGTTGTCTTAATATTAAGGGTGTATAGGAGTTAAGTGGAATTGTGGGTAATGTTTAGTATAAATATGTTGTTATTTTGTTGTTTTTTTACACTTGAAAAGTCTGCTTGTAGCAGTGAAATCATTAGTAATGTTTTAGAATTTATGTTTTCAGCTAGTCTGTTTGAGTTTTGAATTTGGGGTAATTTTTATTATATATACACACACACTATAAGTGTCAAAACAATTTAAAGTTAATGGGTGTTAACTAGCTATCTTTTCTACATTGTTTTAAACCTATCTATAACCTTATATTATTATTTGTGGTGGATTGAAACTTCCCTTTTTGCCACTGCTACAATTTTAGCATATTAATTTTTTAAAAACTTAAAAATATCAGCATTATATTGGTATTTTTGTATGATTGACAGTACCCTATTGTTATGACAAAGCTACGAAGGAGGTGGCTCATTTCTGATTGGGTGTGTTTTAGCATGAGGGTAAATTATTAAATATTGTAGAAAAAATATAATTGTTTTACAATTAATGATTACGATGTAATTGTTTTGTAAAATACTTATTTTTAAACCAAAAACTATATCACTATTAAGAGATAAATTATTTTTACTTTTTAGTAATAAAGAAAGTGATTTTTGTTTTCTTAAATACTGAAATTACTGCTTAAACTAATATGATATTATAAATATACATTTTATCGATGATATTCAGTATATTTCTTTATGCAATAAATAAGCAATTCTTAATTCAAATTAATGATTATAATAAGTTGTACACTATATATAAATAATTTACATTTGATTAGTATAATCTTCAAATTTTAGGCATAACAAGCAATGTCTGATACATATATAGTTAACTATAGGTCACCATAAAAACCTGTGCAATTTTCCTGGAAGTTCCAAACTTGACCAGCACAGAGACAGTTAATAACTGCCTTTCTTCTTTACTTTATATTACAGTTAAACTCAACTTAGTAGTCATATATATATTAAAAAATATTATTTTTATTTCTTAATCCATAAATATAAGATTATAAATGTAATTCAAGATAAAATATGTTTTCTGTGTTTAAAAGATTATTACAATTATTGTTATTTAACTTGTTCTACACCAAACTACAAGTTTCTATTTTGATAGGAACTAGAAAGTATTTTGCTAACATTCCTCCTTTTTTGAATAATTTATTTTTACAATTAAACCTTGCCATTATTTATTACAAATGTAAACTTTCAAATGATAAGTAGTTTAAAAGTTAATATTTGACATTTTAAAAATATGGTAATAAATATCAAAATGAAGTTTTTATCTATAACAATGGTGTTCAATGTCAGCAGATGTAATTTAACTATTCAAATAGTTTTTTTTTCATGTGTCAAAGCATCAGCCGGAAAGTGAACCCATGAACCCAGGACAACTGCTTGTTAGGCAGTTGTGCTGACCACTCGGCCACCAATGCTTGACATCTATTCAAATAGTTAGAAAAAAAATTAGATATTTGAATTTTATGTTATTAAAAAGAGAAAGTATAGGGTTAGTTATCACAAAATAAATAAATAGCTAGTATATTATATATCATTATTAAAAAAATTTAAAATATTTTTTTACTATTACAACAAAAGTGATTTTATTTTACCCAGCAGAAACTGTTTCCTCTTGCCATAACAAACTTTTTAAATTGTTTTCAAAGACAATCTCCTATTAGTGAGATAATTTTTAGTTTAAAAATAAGTCTTAATTACAAAAATATTGCATTATAATCTTTTATTTATAAATAAATGATCAAAAACTGCAATTTATCTTTAGAAAACTAAATTATTCTGCTGCTTATCCTTGAGCTAAAATACAGCCAATCAGAAATCCTCATTTCTACTGACTTCTAGACCACCTCACTTGCAGTTTTATCATGCTAATAGTGTATGTACTGTCCATGCAAAATGTCCATATAATGCTAACATCTTCAGATTTATTTCCAACTATTACATTAAAATTGTAACTGTAGGAAAACAGAATATGTACACCATACTATAAGGTTATAGATAGGATTATAATAATGTAGATAAGATATAGTGTCATAATAATTGCAAAATTTGTGTAAAATTACAGCTACTGTGATTCTATTCATTAACTTACATTTTATAATAAAATAATAATAATAATAATTTTTTAATTAAAATTTTTCTTTAACTCTTTAAGTAGAAACATATTGAAAACAAGATTTATTATTGAATGTTCATCAAATTATAATCTTTATTTTGACAAACATATTTTTTTTATTTAGTTATATTAAAAATTTTAGACTTTTTCCAATCAAAATAATGAATTAATAGAGAGATATTTTTATTTACTTTTATATAGTTTACAGTATTTAAAAAATATCATTAACTAGTGTTATTTAATTAATTGTTTTTTAAATCATTCTCAAGTTTATTTTAAATATTTATATACATAAGTTTTACCTTTATTTTTTCTTTTATTTTAAATTTTAAGTATACGTATATGAACACACACACCTTATCAAGAATTAAACATTCACCATGTTGTGTGACTTGAGACACTCCATCTTATTATTCCTTTTTTTTTGGAAAATGGGGAAAAAAGAAATAAAACCTATTACAAGTAATTAATGCATTGTATGTACATATATAGTGACCTGCAACCCTGGAGTATACAAAGCATCCAATCATTGAAAATGTAATTACACAATGCAGCAAATACAAACTAGGATATCTATTTCAATTTAAATAGTCTAAGCTATCTAAATTCTAAATCTAAGTAATGGTGAAAATTTTAAAATCTCTATTGTTCATGAAGATTTAAGACTTAATGATTGATTCTGATAAAATATATGAAAATGTGGATTCTAAAAGTAAATACAATCACACATCTCAATCTTAAGTTAATGCAAAATCTTCCATCCATCATCACCTATCTAAAAATATAGTTAAGCAAACTCCAATAAAGAAAAGCTCCATTCAATGTAGAAGAATCTTTCTTCTTATATTTCCTTTTAAATATGAACCCTCTTTAGAGCACAGCATCATCACTCCTGTGATATATTCCATTAATAAATTAAATTTGATTTTATATTTTACATGGGTTCTTGTTTCTCATGTAGAAAGTTATATTCAAGTTTCCAATTGGGTAGCTATTTTAAAACACTGGCCACAATGAATCAATTACCATTAGAACCACTACTGGATTGTTGTGTGAAACAGAATAGGGAAGAACCAGTAATATGATCAGCAGTAGCAAACTATAAGTCAAAAGTAATAAATAAATAATGGTAGCTGTTGAAGGTAATCAGATAGTCTCATGCTGTGAACAATTTTAACTATATCAAATTATATTCAATAATATGCTAACTATAAATATTGGCAATCTTTGCTTGTAATCATAACCAGAAGTATAAATAATAAATCAGTACCATTATCAGTATTCATAATACAATCAGTAGCATAATCCAACTAAACACAAATATAAATAAAATCAATCTTTACTACTTTTCACTTGTACTGCAAGAAGTGAAATATAGAAGGGAAAGATAAAATATATGTTACTGAAGCAAAAGGAAAGTTTTATCCAAAACTACATAATGATGACCCAGCAGATCATTATTGATGGGTTGAACACCTCGGTATTAAGTAATGATTAATTAAAGTTATTTTTGTGAGTAAATCCATAATCCTGTAAAATAATATATTTATATATGCTTACACTAAACATATTTTATTTCTTAATAATATTAAATAATTTCCTTTCTATATAAAACTTACTCTAATATAATTTCACAACACAAAGTTAAGATTGAACACTATTAATAAATTTTAATCATATATATAAAAAAAACTTTTTTCAAAAATAAAGAGATCAAATTCATTATCCACTTCCAGAGGCAATACCTTGTCACTGAAACGATAACATTCTGTCTTCAACAATTGTTTTCATACTTTTTCCCCCTATGTCATAGCATTGGCCGGGAGGTGAACCCACAACAACCGTCTGAAACCAACTGCTTGCTTGCAAGGCGGCTGCGCTGACCTCTCGGCTAACAATGCTCAACTTGTTTTCGTACTTTCATGTGAAAAATATCTGATTTTACTAATCACATTCTAAAGATAGGACATTCTTGACTTGCCTCTCAATTTTTTTACCAAAATTTTACCTTCTAAAATATTTGGTAAAAATTATCATGTCTTGAAACATGCTACAAAAGAATTTAATTTTTCACAATTTTATTATATTAAGCTGATCTCTTTTCCTTTGCTATTTAAATATTTGATTATTAATATTCTTTTCCATTCAATTTATTCTAGCTAAGTCTCCAAAGCCACATTTTTATTCTTGCTAATATTGTTCCTTCCTGATTTTGTCAAAGATCTAATCTCACATCATATGTCAGTATACTCCAAATGAAAGTTCTAATCAATCTCATTCCCTTTTTCATATCAATATATTTATTTAATAGCAAAGTTTTTGAAAAACACATTTTGCTCAAATTATCATTCATCTAATTTCTACAAGACATCTGTGATTATCATAAATTATACTCCCCAGATAATAAAATTCCTTAACTTGTTTTTAACATATTATTTATCCATTCTGTTTATTCATCACCACCATCTTAGTCTTATTAATATTTATTTTTAATTTAAAAAATTACATAAGCATCTATTCAACATCCATATCAGTTTATTCATTTCTTTTTCTAAAATTGCAATTAATATTATTTCTTCTGCATAAGGAATACTATGATTATGCCTACCATTATTTTTAATTTCTTTAGTTTTTTTAAAAATTATTATTATATTCTCAATAAATAAATTGAATAAGTAGGGTAAAAATTGGCAGCCTTCCTTCAACCCTCTATTTATGTTAGTATTACTTTTACAACTATAATTATGTCTGTATTTTGACATTTATATAAATTCAAAACTAACCATTATCTTTCCAATCAAGATCTACATTCTTCATCATTGCAAATAACCTTTCTCTGGTCACTGAAACGATAACATTCTGTAACTGATCTTCATCCAAATTCGTATCTACTTTGGTATTCTATTTTTAACTACTATGAATAAAATGTTAGAGGTATGAAATAATACAATTATGGTTTATAATATGCATGACCATTTGTATTACCTTTTTTGAAAATGGATATTGATGGAATTATTCCTTCTTCATAATCTTATCTTATAGTCTATTTTTTACAATATCTCTACAATTTTTAAAAAGTTCAATTGGAATGGTATCCACACCAGTTGTCTTATTGGCCCATCCTTATTGGCCCAATAATCAAATTCTTTTTTGTGTTACACAATTCCTTTCTCATTCTCATTAATCATTTTTTCAATCTCACATCCGTCACTATTTCTTCTTTAAGCAAATCTCCAATATATTTTTTTTCAGTACTCACAATTTCCTGTTTTCAAAAAGTATTTTATCTTATTTATTCTTAACAATATTACTAAGTATTCTCTCTTTATAATTCAACATTTTGATTTTTTTAAACTATTATGTTGTTTTCAAATGGCATCTACTAAATGTAATTAAAACTAATCTTAAATAAAAGGATAAACTCTCCCTTTCTGTTAATTGTATTTAATGTAAACCTAATTTTTTTAATATATAAAGATTCTTTTATCATTCTTCTATTTTTTGCATTTTCTATAATTTTTATATGAAAATTTATATGTTCGTATGAGAGTAGGAAATTGTTTAAAAATTATTTTTCTAATGGTAATTTTCTATTTAATTCACTCTGTTCTATTACATCAAATTATTACAAACAGCATTCAAGTGTATCAGTGTTATGAAATAGTGTGGAGAGTGGACATGTGAAAGTCTGTGCTTATATATCCTATATATTACAAACAGCATTGTAAATAACATGAACATAGAATGCTAAATTTAAATTATGATTATTTTGTTTGCCATTATGGATGTAGTCTAATCTTGAAGTGTTAATTAATAAATCAATATTTTATTCATCTGAATAACATAAATCTGGGTATTGATTTTCACCACAGAAATTAGAAAATAAAGACAAATGATTTTGTTAAATGATTTGATAATATGAGATAATGATGGTAATTTTTTTTCATGTAGAATAGCATAATTTTACACATGCACAAAAAAAATGGACATATGAACTCACATATATTATTCCATTTATTATATCACATTTATATAGATATAAGTTCATAAACTGAAATACCTATTTAAAGACTTGTAACAATAATAGTTATAAAAAAAATCAACGAATTTGACTTGAGATGTTTCAGAAAAACTTACTCATAATGAATTATAAATATGATAAAATTGAAAGATTTCATATCTTTCAACAAAATTATTGTCATGACTGGTAAGGCAAACAACCCCAAGACCTCTTAAACACTTCACACCTTAATAAAATGTCCTTCAGGTGTAATAAAGTATATTAAATAAACAGCATACTCCATCTCATAATAAATAAAAACACGAGAACTATTAGGTTAAAACAATGAGAGTAATTTTCATTTGTTCAACATGAATTTAAAAATTAATCATCAAAATTACAACTTATTGGAAAAGATTTTATGTAAAGACAATCTCTGTGCATAAAAAAAAGTCAGCAATTTATTACAGTTGATTAATATATTTTTAAACATTTTGTTTCCATTTAATAATCAAATGAAAATAATTCTAAAAACAAATTCTTTAAATAACCTTAAATCAAATAGCATTAAACTTTAAAATCAGCATTAATAATTACTACATTTTTTTAGACATTATTATTTCTTGAAAAAAATGGATAATTTAAACTTTTTCATGTCAAGACTCATCTCAAGCATTAGTAGCTGAGAGGTCAGTGCGGCTGCCTTGCAAGTAAGCAGTTGCTTGCAGACAGTTGTTGTGGGTTTGCTTCTCAGCTGATGCTTTGACATATGGAAAAAAAAAGATTCATCTTAAGAATAAATATCTAAAACGTCTTAATATAAAGTGTTATAATTAAAATTATGGAGTTCCTTGATCTATTTCTCAAATCTAACATCACTGAAACACAAAGTTATTTTATTAAAAGTAATCGACAACTTTTAATATTTTTTTAACTTTTTTTATTCTTATTGATATGCCTTTTTAAATATTTAAACTATTAAGCTCAAGTTTACTTTGAGATCTTTATCAAAATTGTCTATATTCAAACCATTGTTACATTTTGATTTACAAGTGACAAACGTATTCCATCCACAATTTTGATACCATTTACTTCAGATAAATACAGTATTTACTAAACTAGAGATTGTCTCTAGCACAGATATAAACTTTAAACTTGAGTTAGAAAGGTTCCAAATTAATCCACAATCGCTGACTAATAAATCTAATCATCCTCAGTAAAATGTTATAATATAATTTATTGCTTTATTATGCTTACACTTAATTTAGAGTGTATAAGCTATGAAATAAATGATTAAAAAAATAAGACAAAGATAAATAATTGAATATATATACACCTGGGTCTTATTTTATGCGATAGATAGGTTCCTCAGAAAACATGCGCAAACAAAATTGTGCAAAAATAGATGTAACTTACCTTGAAAAAGGAGGGATACGGACTGTGATTTTTCAAAAATCGCATAAAAGCAAAGCACCAACATAAAATTACTTTAAAATTCATGCAAAAAAAAAATAAGGAAATAAAATATGACTAATAAAAAATTTCAAATTTGAAAAAAATTGGTACAAGACAAACTTTTTGTAACTATAATATTTAACTTTATTCAAAACAATATATTTTTATGCATAATTTACAGTAATTTACATTTTTTTATACACATTTTAATTATTATCACTATTTGCCGATAAACAGGTTCGTTTGCAAACTGGTAAAAAATCAGATTCTTCTCAAGAGAAAATACAACTAGCACCAATGTCACTCTCACGTTATGTTAATGGTTTTCTGGTGACAATGTAATTAGTAATTAATCTAACAACTAAAAATTAAATTCTTATTTTTGTCTTTAATTTTTTAATTTTCAATTTTAATTGTGCCCATTGCTATTACTCACCTTTTAAAAATAAACTTGCGGACACTAAATCACTAATAATTGATTACGTTCTTTTTTAAAAAGCAAAAACAGAATGTGATTTAAAATGCAAAATTAACACGCACAATGTTTGAACAAATTTACATTATAATCTTGTAAAATTTAATGTGTGTATACATAAAATGTGGAAATCATGATTTTAATTTTATTATTGCATAAAATCTTACTATTATAAAGTACTGAAAATATTGAAATTACTAAGATGAAAGTCGAATTCCAATAATGTGCTATTACTTTTAATATATGTGAAATTTATTATTTAAAGTAATAGCGCATTATCAGAGTTCGACTTCTGGAGAAATGTGAATCGCGTAACTTCAAAATTGCGTTAAATAAATCCGCGTAAAAAAAGACCCAGGTGTATATAAATTGTTTTAAAGCTAATGTATTTATGAATTTAAAAAAATTTCATAAAGAAAAACAGAAATGCAATAAACATTAATATCTTCAACGTGATGAACTAAATAAACCCACATATACCCACAAGATGCTACAATATAATTTCATTAAAACTAGATGTGAATATATATATAAAAGACATATTTTGCGGGTTCATCCATGTTAAAAATTTTAAATATTGATATACTGACATTTTGACTTGGTCACAGAAGTCATCCACTGGGTGATAAAAGTTAGAAAGACAGTTGTAGAGGTGCTACAATCACTGATTTGAATAAACGCTAAAGTTCCACCAATAGCAAAAATGTTAAATTTAAGAATGTTTTTTAAAAAAAACTTTCCAAATAGAGGAAGTTTTCATGTATCATCTCGATTATTGATACAATCTGTCCTTTTAAGTATCTCAATGGCTTCTCTAATTTTGCATTGGTAGAGATTATCACATCTGGATATGATCCTGGTACTAGAAAAATCAATTTTATGACCTGAATCTATAGTATGGAGTGAGAGTGCTGATGATGATGAGTGTTGTTTAACTGCATTAGCATGCTTATCTCTCCTAACACTGATGCGATGATTACTCATACCTATGTAAGAAGCTTTACAATTTTTACATGAGATTTGATAAACACCATGAGATTAATCATCTGTTATGCAGGTAAATAAATAATAAATTAAGTTATAATCGAGATAGTTAAATAAAATATCAAATAGAATTAGTGACACTGTTATAATACATTATGTGAATTATTAAAAATTAATTTTAAATATTAAAAAAATATAACACAAAAAGTATTAAAAAAGTATATTTAATGATCCTAAACTAATGGTAAAAAAAGTTAAATGTCAGTCAAGATTTTAAAATTTATACGAATATTATCAAAGTAAAAAAGAGAACTGAGCATTTTTATAAAGCATAGCTAAATGTCAAAATAACTTGTAAATATTTATAGAAAATGAAAACTTTCGTTTAAAAAAATAATAATAGGAAACGCAATTCATTCAATATTTAAAAGATGGTTTTTAACTTTTCCACAGTTCAGTTACTAGCACTCTTTCTCTTCATCTACCTATCAAATTAGCCATCAGCTGATGTTACGGTTTGCTGCCAAAGGTGTCGGTTATGCCCCATGCACTATTAATGTTATTGTTTTCATACCACAAACAGCATTTACAATTCTACTCTAACTATCTCACAAATGCAGGAGTTTTTCTGTATTATGAAAAAGCTGTCTACAATTTTCAAAGTAATAGCAAAAGATATTGACCAGGAAAGACTAGATTTTTACATTACTAATGGTATTAAAACAAAAACATGGCAGGAGATGATAACAAGGAATATGGCTGAGGAGAAATTAATGGTCTAAAAAAATCAGTTCACAGTGCAAGAAATGAAACATTAGTTTAGCGAATTTACCACAACTTTTTCTTTTTTGATAAAAATAATTTACACGTGACAGTAATTTGCAAAGTGATTTCCTGCATATTTAAAAAAAAAAAACAACAACAGAAACTTAAAATATTTGTTTATTATTTATAATGGCTTACTGCTGATAAGGAAAAATACTAACCAATAATAAAATATAAAATGGAATCAAGGGAAATAGAATTATAATTACTTTAATCAAAATTTATAATTAATTTGTATATAGTTAAATAATTTATAAGTCCAAATAAATCAAGGGAAATAGAAATATAATTACTTAGATCAAAATTTATAGTTAATTTGTATACATTTAGTTAAATAAGTTATAAATCCAAATAAAGGTTGCAAACAATTATATTTAGTTAAACTATGAGTGTGTGTATATATATCGTTTTCATTAAACTATGAGTGTGTATCGTTTTCAATCATTTTAAAACCAGTTCAGGATTAAAATTACTCCAATATCAATCGACTTTTTGCTTCTCTTTTCTACATCTCAAATATCTATTTCACAACTGATATCTTTTTAGGTGTTCACACTTTTTTGGTATTCCCATTTAGGATTTAGTTGTCAAATAGAAGAATTGCGGTGGAGGTGGGTGGGACTTAGTTGTTGTGCATAAGCACGTGGAAATGAAAAATGAAACATCAAATATTTGTTAAAAAATTTAGCCATAAAAGAAATTTGTACTAATTTTTAATTTTACTGTAATGTCAAGCGTTGGTAGCCTAGCGTTTAGCATAGCTGCCTTCCAAGCAGCTGGTCCGGGTTCGCTTCCCGGTCCACGCATTTACAGCGCTGGCTACATATGTAATATAAAGAAGGAAACATCTCCAGCCATGTGCCTTTTTACGAATTTACATGCACTTGCTATATAAATAGATTTCAGTAAAATTCAATTTTCACTATTTATTTTTAATCACACGTTGTTAAAATTAATTACACGTTGTTAAAAATGAAATCCTATCTCTGTCCTGCTACAGAATGAATAAGTTTGTACAAAAATCCAGGTACACAGCATGGTGAGGAAAGGTTGGTTTCTATAATGTTAGGTTTTTAAGCATAAGCAGACCACTTATGCTTTTTAAATTGATGCTCATGGTGAGAGCATATAAATTCATAAAAAATGCATGAATAGAGATTTGTTACTTTTTTTAATATTTCATACATAGTCAGCACTATATAAATAGATTATTTATTACAGTAAAATTTAAAATTCACAATTTATTTCTATTGCATGTGTTTAAAAATGAGATTCTATTCCTCTCCTGCTAAAGAATGAATATGTTTGTACAATTCATTTATTAAGTTATAATTCAAGCATACAATAGATTAAAACCCTTATCGCAGCATGGTGAGCAAAAGTTGGCTTGTATAATGATAAGTTTTAAGCATAAGTGGACCATTTATGCTTTTTAAACTGTTGGTCATGGGTGAGTGTGTATAAATTTATAAAAATCCCATGATCAGAGGTTTGTTACCTTCTTTATAACAATATTTTTTATAAATAGATGATTATATATATATAATAATAGATTTCATTGCATTGACAAATATTTAACACTTGAAATAATAAACATCCGAGTACTGCTATATTAATGCAATACTTCTAGTGTCAAGGACAATCACATAACAAATGAAAAAATAAATCTTTTTTATATAGCTTAAGCTCTTGCATCAATCAGTTTTGGATCAAATTCATTCATTTTATTTTATATTCCTGTTTACTTCGGCCAACAATTTTCTAATATGATATTTTCTATCATAATACTCATTTTATTTTTAAATTCAAATACTATTTTTTACTTCTATTAATCAAACAGACAAACTATATTTATTAATAAGTAGAGATAATTTTTTTATATAATAAATGCCTTTATTTACTGTATACTGAAAAGCAAAAAAAAAAATTATTTTGTCAATCACAATTGGGTTTTTTAGATTGAACCTAGAATAAATCCATAATTCAATTAAGTTATCTCCCCCTTTTCACACTTGTAATCCAAGTTCAATACCAATGTAGTTGATGAAATAATTATTTTTTGCTGTAGGCATGGTGAATTAAAGCATTTACTATAAAATATTTTTATCACTATTTATTAAATTTTTAATATTGACACAGTAAATAAAAATATCAAACTACATTGTACTTTAAATGAACTTGCACTAATAGTTCATAGATATCACTAAATATGTATGCAATAAGATATGTATACCTATGGTGAATGCATCAATATAAAGACATCCTTTCTGGTAAAAAGTGTTCAACATTTTTTTTGCTCTTGAAAAAAGGTTATCAAAACTTTTGTTATTTAATATGTATAATTTTACTTTAAATCAATTTGACACTTATAGTTTATATATATGACTTGATATATATATAATGTATTCATTATGTATGTGCAACCAATTTTTTAAAAATAAATGTCTAATAAAACAATATTGTGACATTCTTTAATGGCTTTAGCTGCGTTGGCTCTTTAAGCAGGTGTCACACGCATCTTTATTTGATTGGTCAAAATGTTTTCTTTTTTTGATGAAGTAAAAACTATAAGCATGACATCAACAGAAATATGGTCATTTGATACAGCTTTAACATAGCTTTCTAAAAATGTCTTTAAAGAAAAAATCTGATGAAATTGGAATTTTATTAATTTTTTTCATAATCAGCGCATTTAATTTTTTTTGATCAATTTTGTAATTTCCAGAAAGCGAAAGAGAGAAAACTTTTATCAGCCTAAAAATATGCTTTTATCAGATTAAAAATATGCTGATTCACATACAAGGCTTTCCATGGAGTCTAAACGTAATTAAACAGTATTGGACTCGGTATGTGCACAATTTTAATTTTTTGAATATTCTAATTTTTTTTAATTATTTGAAAAAATGATTTAATTTTTATTAATTTGCATTTGTAGTGGTGTGTGTCTATATAAATTTATATTTATTTATGCTCATATGAATTCATACGTACTGTAATTTTATGTGTTCTAATCCACTTATTTCATAAAAATAAACTTATTTTATAAAAATGATTCTCAAAAGGTTTAATAATTTATTATTTGAAAAATGATTTATTGGGTTTGTATGGTGTGTGTATATATAAATTCTATATTTATTTATGCTCATGTGAATTTATAAGTACAATAATTTTGTGTGTTTAAATCCATTTTATAAAAAATAATGATTCTCAAAAGGTTTAATAATTTATTATTATGTTTATATGTGTTTGTGTTTACAAGTAATGATTTACAAAACTAATAATCAAATGTACAGAAAGATGGCATATGCAGGCAAATAGCATCACTAGTTTGCATAAAGAATATAAACACCACTGGTGTGCATAAAGAATATAAACATCACTGATGTACACAAAAAAAATGAAGAGATAAAACTAATTTTATCAGTGATACAGACAATAGCCTACAATTTCTAGTTTTAGATAGACAAGAAGCCAATTGCTATGATGACAAATGCATATCTATCTTCTGGAAATGATTTGCTTTGTATCCTTTATTAGGATGAATCTTTTTCTTATAGATGCCTTTGAGTTTTGGGTAACTTTTGGGGTACAAGATAAAAATGAAGAATTCTTATGTGAATACTTTTGGAGATTCTGAAGCTATGGATTATCTCAGGTAAGGCATATTATATATGGTTTGAAAGATAATTTTGTGAGGAATACAAAGAAATTATTACTGAAGATGTAATTTAAAATTAGTTGATGATGAAATAGAAATTATGAACAAACAAAATAATAATTATGTTGGATGTTTAAATTTCTTTTTTAACTTTTATTTTTTAAATGGTAATCACTATTTGTCTTAGCCTTATTGTTTTCCTTAATTTTTTTAGTTTCTACCAATGTAATTTTTTTTGCTCTAACATTATTAAAACTGAAGTTATTGTGAAAATCTCCATCAGTTTTTTAATAAATTCAATATGGCGCATGGAGAACTAAGCAGTTAATAGTAGTAGCATGATATCCACTAGCGGCAGCTGATTCATTGAAATTTTGTTTTCTTTTTTAAATTGCAGGAAAACTATAAGGAAGATATTTACAAAAATCCTCACATTTTCTACTGTTTGAATTGCTTTTTAAAATGCCATATTTCATGTTAAAATTGGACAAAATTTGAATTTTTATGTTAATATTTTTATTAATAGGTTCATTTAATTTTTTTCTTTTCTGTTAAATTTACTAGATTGCATGAAGTAGACAAAGGCACAATTTTTTTTTAAGCAAGACAATAGGAAAATGGATTAAAGATATCGTGATGGTTCAAGACCTTCATCTTGATGAAAATGTAATATTGTAAGTATTCAATTTAAATTTTTTTTTATTTTCATAGCATTTCAAATTTTTCTATTATTTGCACAGTATTATTTTATAAATTATAATGTATTAATCTGTTTGCACTAGTATTAGTATGTGTCATACATAAATTATACTTCTATTCAAATATAAAGTAGTGGTTTATGTATAATACAATTTTGGGACTTGTAAGTATTCAATTTTAATTTTTTTTTCGTAGTATGTTAAATTTTTCTACTATTTGCAAAGTATTATT
The DNA here is from genome assembly GCA_028023455.1 of Epiperipatus broadwayi. Classification (NCBI taxonomy): domain Eukaryota; kingdom Metazoa; phylum Onychophora; class Udeonychophora; order Euonychophora; family Peripatidae; genus Epiperipatus; species Epiperipatus broadwayi. The sequence continues at coordinate 2,980,706 of JAQFVV010000004.1, forward strand.
TTAAATTTTTTTATTATTTGATAAATTATAATTTATTAAAGTGTTTGCATTTATATTAGTGTGTTTAGTATATAAATTATACTTGTATTCAAATATAATGTAGTGGTTCATGTAACAATGTAATTTTGGGGTTCTGGTCCAAGTTTAAGACCTTATTTTATAGACATTATGATTCTCAAAAGGTTTAGTAATTTATTAATGTGTTTATATTTGTATTAGTGTGTTTGTGTTTGCACTTGCATGTTTGTGTCTGTATAACAAGTAATGATATATTATAGAGCAGTGCAATGTAAATTTTAAGATTATCAGATGTACGGAAAAATTGCAGTTGATAAAGCAATCACAAAATTTATTGGGCATAGTACCATGAGAAAATATAAACTCTTAAAACCAATAAAGAGAAGTATCAAGTGGTGTGTGTGGTGATAGCCACAATGATTATGTATACCATATGGAATTGTAAGCAGGCAAAAAATAAAATCCTGATTTTTGCCCATGACTTGGCACTCATGCTGTGGGATCACTAGTTTTTCCACATCTTGCATCACATTATTTTCAAGTATGCAAATAAATTATATCTCTGTGGGACAATAAATATAAAAATATAGCATCACTGGTGTACACAAAAATATAAAATGAAAAGATGGAACTCATTTTTTCATTGATACAGACAGTAGCCTTCAATTTCTAGTTTTATATAGACAAAAAGCCAATTGCTATGATGACAAATGCATATCTATTTTCTGGAAATGACTTGTTTTGGATCTTTTATTAGAATAACTTTTAGAGTACAAAATAAAAATAAAGAATTCTTATGTAATTACTTTTGGAGATTCTGAAGCTATGGATTATCTCAGGATAAAAATAGTATATATGGTTTGAATGAGAATTTTGTGAAAAATACAAAGAACTTATCAATGGAGATGTAATTTAAACTTAATGATAAATTAGAACTTGTGAACAAACAATAAAGTAATAATTATTTTGGATGTTGAAATTTCTTTTTTTTTTCTTACTTTTTTATTATTTATCTTAGTCTTATCATTTTCCTTATTTTTTCTAGTTTCTATCAATGTAAATGTTTTTGCTCTAAAATGAAAACTGAAGTTATTATGAAAATTGTGTCTCAAGTCAGTTTTTTAAAAATTCAATATGACACCTAAGCCCATGATATAGTTAATACATATGATTTTGCTTTAAAGTAACTGGTAAACTAACTTTATTTTATCTAACTTAAATCAAGCTTTAAATTGAAATAAAAAAATAGCATGCATTATTTAAAACATAATAATTTGGTTTTAAAATATTAACTTTATTACTGAAACAAAAAATGTCTATATTGTCCTATCATATGTCTTAAACTTATGTGAATGAATAAAACAAACAAACATACAGAGATTCTGAGTTAAATAAAAGCATTTAAAACATTTCTTTTTAAAAATAATGGCCAGATATAAAATTTATTAAATACATTCATTCAATGTTATCTTAATTTTATTTGTTTTTTTTTTATATATATTTTATTGGCTTACTTATTATCACCTGATATAAATAAACATAATTATCAACATCTTCAATTTTATTGCTAATAACTATAATGTTCATGGGTAACATAAATGTTAAACATTTTTTATACTAAAAATTATTTTGATGTCTTTCTTCTAACTTTATGAAAATGTTTCATATAGCATTATATCATATGATATTCATTGATTACTATTTATTGTAAATTATTATGATGTAAACAGAACAACTCTTACAATCATAGTGTTAATCTTAGCCAAAGAATAGAATGTGGGATAAAACTTAAGTCTCTAAAATATTTAAAAACTTATCTAGTGTCATATCTATATAACTATGCAAATGAGTTGGCTTTTATTCAAATTATGAGGTTTTTTTAAATTTCAAGCTATTAATTTAATTACCATAAAGAAATAAAGTGAGTAATAAAAGAAAGTTAGAAATTGGTCAGAGATTAGGATATAATAGCATTAAAATATTTGTTATCCATTGATTTCTTAGATTCTATAATAGATGGTCTAAAGCAGGGGTCCCCAACCCTATGCCTATGAGCACCACGGTGCCCGCCGACCATTTTACGTGTGCCCACCGCTATCCGAACACGATAAAAAATTATTTATCTGATACAAATAAATTTAATTTTTAAATTTCTTATAAATTATTGTATTATATTGTAATCAAATTGTAGGGCATACTATACTTTTACAGCGTAAAAATATAAACGTTAATTATATATTAAAATTTTATTTTGAAATAAATATTTTTTTGTACATTATGTGTATTACTAACAATATCCAACTATAAATTTACATACGATGTGATGTGATGTATTTTGGCTTCTCCTTATACGAAGTCAAGAATATCTCAGAAATTATGCCTAGATAAACCTGTACATTGAAAAAATAAATGGTGCCCGCCACCAGGCCGGTATTATAGAATGTGCTCTTAAGTGCAAAAAAGTTGGGGACCCCTGGTCTAAAGAATATTGATAAAATCTGGTTTTGGAAGCATGAGAGTAAGTATGAGAAAGTTAGATGATATTGTTGGTATTAACCTTCCAAATGAAACTGTATAATAGGTCTATTGATAGTATAAAATGAAATGTCTAAAATGTATAAAAACTGAACTAGGGTCACATCTATAAAACAGTGCCAGCAAATTGGTTTTGGCTCAAAGTATCAATTTTTTTATTTAAATTCAGACTATTAACTTGAATAGAATAGAGGTAATATATGACTTCTATCTCTATAAATACACATTCTAGTTCTGCATCTTAAGTCTCTCCTGACAAAAGAAAATGGTATAATGATCTGGAATGTGGATATTATAACATTACAAATTCTGATGACAATTGATTCCTCATATTTATAGTACATAGTTTCATAGTAAGGCTTTAAATACTTCTGAAAATGCTGAAAATAATTTTGGAAAAAATGTATCAAAGTGTAAAATAATGATTTTAGATGTGATTAATGAATATTTTATTGAAAGTTCATTAATCAATGCAATATAATTAAAATCATTATTTTAAATATAATCCATCTACAATATAAAAAAAAAAGGGAGTAATATGCTTATATATAATAAAAAATACCAATCTATTCATTTATATTATGTAGTGGCAAATATTACTTAAGATATACTAGAAGTTTAATCAAATTTACACTAGAGAATGGTATATAATTTTATATTTTAATTTTATTGCATTTATTAAAATAATTGCTCATTTGTTTAAGGTTTGAAATGAGATCTATAATGAATGATTTCTGCCTTCATTCATAACAAATAAACACACATATATCTATATATAATTTTGCAGAAGCTAGTTATATAAAAACTTCCTGGTTGCTATAATAGTGAAATATGCACATATTTAAAACTTTATTGTAGCTAAAACATATTTAATATGAGAGTCCGTTTGTTTATTTTCCATTTTGTAATAATGCCATTCAAGGTATGTTAAAAGTATAATTAAATTTGCAATAGGAAATCGTATATAAATTTTACTTTTTTTACAATTTATTTTGGTGCATTTCCATATACTGTAAATATATATAATATTTAAATACATGTATATTTTCTATACTAAATTTAATGTAATTAGAATGAGACAGAGGTGGTGACAGACATGATCTCAAGATCCATAAGTTCAGCCCAACTCTGTTATTTCTGGCACTCAAATTTTTTATATATTTTTGAGCAATAAATCATTAGATTTTTTGATTAATTTATTCATCATCATCATCATCACTATTAAATATACACATATTAGTTATATATTATTAGATATATTTTAATTTATTTAATGTTTTAAAAGTGATTAGAAATTAATTTCATCTTGTGAAATTTAACATTTAACCATATTGAAGGAGAATGAATTTATATCTGGGTTTGATTTGAAGTTAATCCTAAATAATATCACTTGTCAGATTTACCATCTCTATAAAGAACTGAGGAAGCAGACATAAATGGTCATTTTGTGTTTAGCTCAGCAATCTGATAAAGAGGATGACACACTGATATCAGCATTTAAATTGATCCTAGTTTTATATACAGTTAGAAGCAATGTACTAGTCAGACATTACTTTTTTACATTAGTTTTTTAAAATGAATAGAAATTAGATCTATTTTATAAAGTTTAATGTTTGACCACAATGAAGAAAGTTCTGTTTACTTGTTGTTTGGATTTAGAGGTTCCCTGAATAATATAATTTTTAAGATTTACCATCTCTATAAGAGTTGAAAAAGTAGGCATAAATGGTCATTTTATATTTTTAAAGCGATTTGATTGTTGCTTCACTATAAACAGCATTTGGAAAGTTGTTTATTCTAGTGATTACATATAGTTATAAGCATTGCATTCTCAGAAGATTTAAAAATGAATAAAAGTTAACTCTATGAAGTTTATTCTTTAGCAATATAGAATAAGAATATGTTTTCAGCTAGATCTGAATTGGGATTCACTCTAGATAAAACCTTATCTTAGATTTACCTTCTCTGTGAGATCTGAGAAAGCACCATGACAGTCTATGTGATAAAAAGATTAATGCATTGATATTAATAGTCTTTGGAAAGTTGATCATTACAGTCTATATATATATCATAAAAATGGAGACAAATCAGCATGTTGTTGTTGTTTTTTTAATGGAAAAATTTAATTGCAACAATAATTAACATTTTGACCAAACTGCATTTTCATTCTCAAGACGGTCAATCTGATTTAGCTGAAACATTTACAGTTGTGAATATTTTTTTTCATCAAAAAAATAATACATTCAGTAGCTTCTCTTTATTTTCTATTTTAAAATTATACGTAAATGGAAAAACATAAATGGAAGTTTTACAGATTAATGTTATTTTGTAACTTATATATATATATACAGATTTATAAATGTACAATTTGAAAATTTTTAACATTTCCCTGTATTTTTTTATACTTTTTATTTTTTATATTGAATTCAGTTGTGACATAAATAAAGAAGTAACCAATTAACAACGGTATTGACAAACAGAAATAATATCATGTAATATAAGAATTTTTTTTATGTGTCAAAGCATCGGCCGGGAAGCAAACCCGCGAACCCAGAGCAACTGCTTGTAAGGCGGCTGTGCTGACCACTCAGTCACCAACGCTTGACTATAATATAAGAATTTATTTGCCTGACTCCATATAAATCAAAAGTGGAATCTTTAACTTATGAACAGTCATTAATACTTTATATATGTAAAAGAATCATGTATTTTAACATCAAATCTTTTTCACTGGTAAACAAATTTTTCCTTTAATTAATATATATACAATAATTAAAAAATTTACATGAACTTATAGATATATGATTTTTTTCTCTACAGTACAGGCTTTTTCATACCTGCACTTCAATATGTAATATAGGGGGTTTGAACTCAGACTTTCACACGACCCTCAATTATCCACTAAATATTGATAGTTTTACTGACATTTTTCATGTATTTTTTTTAGTTTAGCTATGTTAAATCAAGCAAAGAACTAATTAAAAATTGGACTGAGTGAAATCAAAATAAAAAAGTACACAAAACGACTCATTAAACTTTCAATATTTACATTTACAAATCCATGAAATATTCTAATTATACTTTAGAGGAAAGGGTTTGTTTACTTATAAAAAAGTTTTAAGAAGTTGTGATGCCTCAATTTTTCACATATGTAAAGTATCGATATCTGACTTACTTTCCTTATTTAAAACTAGGAAATAAGAGACTTCCACTTTTGATTTATATTAAGTCAGACAATCAAATACTATTACTACATGTTGCCCTGTAAATAATACCTACCAGAAAATAAACCTTAGAATGATTTTTGAGGATACTTATAGACTACTCAAATATAAGCCCTAGTTAAGATCAGCAGCCAGATACATGGCTTTTGTTTGATCATTGAAACATATGATGGACATATTGAATTATAAAATAATGAATGTATAAATAAACAATATTATTCACATTAATGCTTTAAACAAATGATAGATAGATAGGTAGGTAGGTAGGTGGGTGAGTAGGTGGATGGGTGGGTGGGTGGATGGATGGATGGATAGATAGATAGATAGATAGATAGATAGATAGATAGATAGATAGATAGATAGATAGATAGATAGATAGATAGATAGATAGATAGATAGATAGATAGATAGATAGATAGACAGACAGACAGACAGACAGACACAGACAGACAGAGACAGATATATCTTTTGTATTTTCAACAAATGTAATTCTATCTATATAGAAAAACAATTTATCTATATCAGATAATTTATAATGTTATTTATATACTTTATGTATTTATTTTATTTATATTTAATCTTAGATTTAGAATGTTTGATTTAGTTTTAGAATTTCAGCATGGTAGGTTTTAAATATTAAAGATAAAAGAAAAAACAATTGGATTTATTAAACTTTTTTTTATTTTCTAAAAGTTTTAATTAAAATAATGAAAGTGATTTTAAAAAATCAAAGTTTAGTTTAAGTTAAATCATCAATGTTTCTCCTAAAGAAATGTTTTTAAAAGGAATACCTAAGCAGGGCTACTACAAGTAATTTGGAAACTGTTTTCAATTTGAGTACTTGATAATGGATAGACATGGTTGTGTCACCTATGAATCATCATAATTCAATATGCCACATGTTGTTATGGACATACTTAATTTCATGTGTGAAATACAGAAACATCTTTTGTTGTTTTTGTATGGACAAACTTTCTTAACTGTAATCATTTACGTTAACATTCCTATCAAGCAAGTCTTCAATTGACCAATTACGTTAATTGTAATTTAAATGAAATATTATTCTGATCATCAGATAACATGAGTACAAAAAAGAAATTGTGGGGGATTATAGAATAACAATCGTACAACTTTCTATAAAGAAAAGAAGTACTTGAAAAAAATGTAGATTTTTGTGCATGACAAAATAAGACATCCACTGAAAATAAGCCCTACAGTGTCTTTTGGAGCAAAAATTAATATAAGACCCAGTCTTATTTTTGGCAAAACATGGTAAATGATCTGATTTCGTTTGTCATTCCAGTTTGGTTGCTTTAGTTACATGCTAGCTGAATTGTACAATTAAAAAAATACATAGAAAATCTCATTAAAACTGTCGATATTTACACACACATATATATCCACACATTCACATTCATCACACTAGTTATTTTATTTACTACTATGTAAAAAAATCATAGCACAAAATTTACTTGTATATTCTATATACTCTGATTGAGTAAGAAGTAGTTGTCCTATAATCTTTTGAATATAATATTAATAAAAGCTTATAGAAAATGGATTATAAATTACTTTAATATGTCTCTACTTCCTGAAATCTTTTCAATCAGTTTCTTTTTTTTTTTTTTTGAAGAATAACAATAAAAGTGCATTACTCAGTATAAAATGTTTTGAATACATAAACAAAAATATTATCTTTATCAATTCTCCACCACCAGCATTAATTATTTGCATTGTTAAACCATTTTTGAAAGTTTTATCTATTAGGCATTGTATTTGGGATTACTTCTCTATTTAGCAAAGCCAAATTTGCACAGTCCATATTGTGATGCCTCTTATAAGAAGATAAGAGAAGGGTAAAAAACAAATTTGATTTTATTTAAATATTTTTTTAGAAATCCTTTTTACATCAAATCAAAGTTTTTTTTTCCTTCAATGGCTTTTTGAGCAAAAATGAATTAAGAAATTGCATGTCTTGTACCACCTATGTATGAAGACTTGCATTCACTTTCATCACATTCTGTTTGTGAAATTAAATCCTCTGTACTTTTGAACTCTTTTTACTCTTTCATCATAACTTTATATAATATATGAAAAATTTTGATTTTTTTTAAAAATTCTTTTCCCATAATTAAAATTTTACATTTTCATGTGTAATAAATCAATTCTCTATTCAAATTATTTAAATTCTTATAAATCATTAATTGTTTAAGAAGTGTCAATCTGTTTTTGAGTTCTACATAAAATATGCTAAATTTTCTTTAAAACATTTATATTTACCTGCTTTGCCATTAAAAAAGAATGCTAAAGAATAAGTTAAATTTACTTTAATATGAAACATCACCATTATATTGAATTATGTTCATTATCAGTTTAAGTTGTTGTTAAAAATATATTATTAAAAATTATAATATTCTTTTTTTTTAAAAAAAAATTGTATCTAAGTAATTAAATAAAGACTAAATATGTGATGTTTAGTGGCAATTAAATAGACATAGCAGATTGTTATAATTTTTAATATTAAATTATAGATTACTGTAATAAGTAATAAATACATTATTACTATTATTAGCTACTATCATATAACATAATTCCTGGTAATCATAAGAGTAGCATTAATCAGAAATAATCCTAAAATAAAACAAGAGCTCAGAAAAAACATCTTTCAGTTAATAACATATTTTTTTTGCAGCATAGTTTAAAATATAAGACAGTAATCTTTATTTTTTATGTAAATAAATTACTAAAAGGATTCCAACTATTATTTAAAAGATTAAAACCAAAAGCATGTTGATATTTATGGCATTGATTTCTTTTTTTATATCATTACATCTAATTAGTGATAATCATAAAACTATGGTATAGGAGGCAATTTGCATACATTTGCATATAACATTAATAATCTGAAAAGACTATGAATATGGAGCAACAAGGACTCTGAAAGCACTAAGTTTGCAAATTAGAAAATATAAAAAAGCCTACAAATTATTACATAAAAAAGTTTCATCGCAACGCATCAGCGTATTATTAATTACAAGTTTTATGGGAAATATTTGATAAATTAAATGAGAAGCCAGAAAAATAAAAATAAATGGACATTATGGAAATTATCTAGATTTTACATATGAAAGCTAAAAGAAATCAAAGATATATGCCTAAAGGAGCACAATAATGTCCAATGAATTTGTAAAAGAGAAGTAAATACAAATTGAATTAGAAGTCAACAAATATAAATACCTTGGAATGATTATTAATATGAATGAAAAAATGCAATGGATGAAATTAATCTTAGAATTAAATAACATAGTAAAAGGAAACATGTCTATGTGCTTGAAATGAAATTTAAATTTTAATAAGTAATAGTAAAACATATTTACTTGCATTTCTGAGATGTGGAATCTTAATAAAAGAGTATACAAAGATGGCAGACTGGAGTCAAAGTGAAAGATGTAAGAGAATGGACAAATATATATCAGTAACAACACTAAAATAATGAAGAGCCTGAAATGGAAATTGGCTTAACATTCAAATAAGAGAGATAACAATTAATGGACAATTAAAATTTTAAACAAGATACCAACAGATTGTATGAGAATAATAAAGAAAGCACTTATATTAAAAAGTGGATGAGCTAAGAAAATTTGTTGACATGACATGATGAAAAAAGGTTATGAATTAATAAAACTGGAATAAATTCAGAAAAATATTCATTGATTAGTGAATTGAAATAACTGAATGCAATAATGATACTACATTAAATTAATATAATAGTATGTTTAAGATTGAATTAGTAACGCTGTTCCTTTAATAATGTAAAGCTTTATATTAAAATATTAAAATTACTTTATAAGGTGTCATAGGTTCTACAAATAATAAAAGGGCTATTGCAAAAAAAATTGATAAATAAATAGCAAGATATACTTACAAATATTTATTTAATTGCCTTTAAAATAATAAGAACAAATAACATTTTTCTCAGTAACTGTTAAAATATTTTATTTCATCATTAGGCCTTCTTAAAATATAATGTTAGAATTCATCCATTTGTTTTAATACAATAAAATGAAAACAAATACTTTAAAAATAAAAAATAAGTATTTGCCAAAAATCCCATTCATCTCAATTTTTTATTCATTAGCACTTGCAAAGAAATAAAGATATTCTAAATCCAAAAAAGAAATAAAGCACAGAGAATTTGACAAAGATTATACAAACCAATCCATGAAATACAAATACATCCACACATTATTTGTTCAACAATTAGCCTGTTCATTTGTCAACTTGCAAAGCTGTCTTTTAACTTTTTTGTCAACAAACTTTTATATTTAAAAGCCCTCAATAACTTAAATCATAGAAGATCAAATCACTTTTTTCTTATTCTTCAAATACACAGAGGCAAAACTCTCCATACAGTAGCACTACTCAGTGCAAGCTAGAGTAATCAATGGATGAGTTCAGATCTATACAATTATACAAGCTAATGGGCTTGAATTAAAATGTTATTGTGTTTTCATTTAGGACTCAAAGCTTTATAGTTAACTAATAAGATAAAAGATGGCTGCTAGAGGGTTGCATTAGATCCTAAAATCTAGGTGCAATGCTTTCTGATCCAAGGGTTCTTCTCCTCACTGATGAAAGTCATAAGCTAGAAACTAGTTTGGGAATATTGGATGAGTAGGCACTAAATAGAGATTTTATTCACAAGTCTTCCTGCATCCATTGATTACTTTGGCTTGCACTGAGTGTCACTACTGTATGGAGAGTTTTGACTCTGTGTAAACAACTTGTAAAAGCATATATAAAGAATGGTGATCATGTGATATTCTTCAATTACTTGTAAATATGTTTTTAAATTTCTCTCTTCACAGTTTACCTTTTCATCTTCATTAGAATTTTTCATACTGTAGCCAATAAATGTCAATAAAATCTTCGGGGAAAAAACAGAGATTTAAAAATAATATATAATTTTATAGATATTATATTAAAAAAAGAAACATTTCTAGATAGGCTGCAAATTTATTTAATTCATTACAATCATTCTGTTGAGAGAAGTTTAACGTATAAGAATTTTAATATTTTGATGAAGTAAGTTCGATTTCAGAAACAAAGATTAATAGTCTGTTAATCAGTTTCTTGTCAACCTTTGATTCAGATATTCTAACAAATGTTATATTTTCATCTTCTTTGCACAAGCTGATAGCAATCAGCTGCTTTAACATAAAAACTTCATCAGAAATAGCACTGCTTAAATATTCAAGACTATCCTTAATTACTAATCTCTTTATTTGATAAGTAATTTCATCCTGTTTCTTGACTGTATATTTTACTTCAAACTTTTCTAAATTAAAGTAGTAAATAAAATGCATCTAATATTAAACATTAAGCAAACCTAATATATATATAAATGAACTATAAAGAGCAATAAAATGAAAGAGTAAAAATATCCAATCATATTTAGAGATCTATAATTACGTTAGGGGAAGAGGTCATATGTAAAAATATAGAGGTTCAAATTTTCACTTTATTTTTGCATTTTTATTTTTCCTTTCTAGAATGCAATAAAAATATCTGTTACACTATTATTTTTTTTATTTTCATGTGTCAATTGTGTTGACGGGGAAGCGAACCTGGGCTAGCTGCTTGGAAGGCAGCTATGTTTTTTTTTTTTTCATATGTCATAGCATCAGCCAGGACGCGAACCCACAACCATCTGCAAACAACTACATGCTTGCAAGGCAACTGGGATGACCTCTCGGCTAACAACGCTTGACGTGCAGATATGTTAACCACTAGGCCACCAATAATTGACAACTATTTTGTTACCTTTAATACAAAAATGCAAATATTTACAGATTTAACATTTTATTTTTCCGAGATCCTTAAGAAAGTAATAAAAGTAATATGTTGAAAACATGAAGTAACACCTGTTTTATAAGTCTTTTAAAAATATATACATGAGACATATAATCTCTCAAGAGTGATGTCTATATTCATTACAAATGAAATCTGCCAGAACCAAGAGTGATGAGAAATCAATATCTTATGAGAAAAAGTAACATATATTATAAAACAAAACCATAGTAGAATCAATATATATTTTGATATTCCAGAGCTTACTAAAATGACCTCAGGAAGTTTATAAACAAAATATTTATGAATTAGCTGCCATTTCAGTCATTACTTATGTGAATGCTATATGTAAATTTTAAAAATAGTGTCACAAATAAAGAAATTGCATGATGGATAGCTAAAAACCTATCAAATGATAAGGCATGTATAATCTGAAGTATTTTATTATTATTATGTACCTAATTATATATTATTTGGGAATTCAATTTAAAATCATGACATAGCCAATTCATCAAACATATCTTTATTAGAAATTATCTTAAGAATCATGTTAAATGTCCAACAATATAACAATAACTCATCTAGTATATAATATAGACAACATGTGTGAAGATATAGATGATCTAATACAATATACTTTAAACAAGGAATTATATAAGTTTCTCTATATGATTTTAATTCATTGCATCTTTTGTTATCCTCCACTACATCTACCATTATAGTCATCTCCATGACTACAGATCACTAAGAGATGTCATCTTTTGTTATCCTTCACTACATCTACCCTTATAGTCATCTCCATGACTACAGATCACTAAGAGATGTCATCTTTTGTTATCCTCCACTACATCTACCATTATAGTCAACTCCATGACTACAGATCACTAAGAGATGTCATCTTTTGTTATCCTCCACTACATCTACCATTATAGTCATCTCCATGACTACAGATCACTAAGAGATGTCATCTTTTGTTATCCTCCACTACATCTACCATTATAGTCATCTTCATGACTACAGATCACTAAGAGATGTACAAAATAACTATACAAACTATGTCCAAAAATTTCCTGCCCATAAGTCTTAAATTTAAGATTTCAAATATCAAGCTAATGTATCTTTTTCAGAACTACCAATTTGTCTACAATAACATTAATCAAACATGGTGGATTACTTAATTTACATTAAGTGACATTATAATTTAATATATATAATTTGTAAATTTAAGACTTTTTCTTCTTATTATTATTAGTGTCTAAAATAAGATTTAAAAAAAATAAAAATAATGTGGGGCTCATGCAACATATACATTTTTCTAGCTGCAACAAAGTTTAAAATTAGAAATCCATAAATAATTACAGTGAAAGCAATTTTGTATACTCATCTAAATGTATTTTGAAAATGTGAAATAGAAATATTTAGGCTTTAGTGGAGATGAAAAATCAAAGGTTTAACCATTAACATACAACACATATTTTGGGTCTGTATAATTTAATAATTTTTAGTAGGAGCCAATGATAATATAAAATCATTTATTTTAATTTTTATACAATAGAGAATGATATGCATTTTTATTATTTATTATAATTAGATCCAAAGCATGCATTATTAAAATCACACACACACAATAAGTGTGTGATTAGATCGGTGTAATAGGAACTTATGTATTAGTCCAATGGTGATGAAAGTCGCTGGCACAAACAAATGTGTACATAAAGACCGAATTAAACAAATTTACAATTTTCTAAAAAGTAAATGAATATTGAATAACATTCCAATCAGAAGAAAGTTGTTAGTCAAAATATTGGCTTCACTACTAATTTTATGATTTAAAGTAAAATGTGACGTCATGAAAAAATGCTGGGATAACTCGTGGATCAAATGAAGAATGTAAGGTGTACATGTGACTTACTGATCAGCTTTAATTCCTGCCAAGTGAATTATTTTGAATGACTTTTATTATCCAATGAAATGATTAAAATTTGGAAACCCCCACTACTGAAGATGACAATCATTCACTACTTTCAAAAGATGGTCATACAATGAAATAATTATCTGTGAGATGTTTTGCCCATGTAGTATGTTATCCAGGACAAATGCAAAATCGTACAAAAGTGACAACTTGCAAGCTGCCGGATAGAAACATAAAAATATAAATCATAGCTATACTTTCATTTGCATTTTGCAAGATAAAAAAAAAATCAGTTTGCCCCAGTGATTGTAAAAAAAAAAAACATTTGCTTTTCTTTTTTATTGGATTAAATGTATATTGCTAAAAGTTTAATTGTTGCAAAACTATTTCTTGCAAAAAAAAAAATCATAAACAAGTAGTTGTTTATTTCCAGTAAATAAAGTTATATGTCACCACTTTGTACAGTACTAAGCTTAGTTGTAATCGTTGTTGCAAATAACTTGATTAGATTCAAAATATAAATACATTTATTTCCACTAAATAAAATTATAGGTTACCATTTTGTACTAAATAAAGCTACTTGTTTTCATTTATCAGAATTGATGGATTAAGTTTGTCAAAAGATCCCGTGCAGATGTTATTTTATGAGATTCCGAGATTAGAAAGTTATGGCTGAACTAATAGTATATTTATAAAAGGCATAATCATATATATAATAACAATAACTCTTAAACAAAATAATTAACTAAAAATAAATAAAAGTAATTTAACATATGGAACCAGACTTTTGCTTTTTTATGGGATCTTTATCAAGATGTTTCCTCTTTTACAATCACGTGAGTAATTATTCTATAGCAACTCCACCCAGTGTATATTATTTAAATTATATAAAATTCTACATAAGATTATTATAAGGAAAAAAGCCTGGTTTGATGTTTTAAATAATTTTTCTATTTATTTTTAGTTGTCTAATTTCAATTTTTTTTAAGATTATTTCTAAAGAAGACAACACTATGGACAGTTTTTAAGATTGAAGTTTCACCATTTGAAGTATATATATATTTAAAGAAGTGTATGGCTAAGTTAATATTTTCTCTGTTGTATATCCTAGATATTTGTAGATATAATAAATGTCATATCCTGTCATTCTTACGATCTAGAATTAATTTAAGAATACAGCTTAAATATTATTCGGATGTCTAGGTTTTTCCCAAATTTAACGTTACATTTCAATTAAACATAATCATATATCTTGTAGAATGCATCTCCATAGATGGAGACGATCTAATATCATCCACATTAAGCAAAAAATGGCAAAGACTTATATGATGGTATTGATTCATTATACTTTTTATAATCAACCACAATTTTAACCATTAAAGCTCTCTCTTTCAATGATCACAAGTCACTTTGAGACTATATTTTTAACAAGTTTTTTTTTTTTGTTTTTCAACTCGCCCTATCTGAGTCTGGTTAGTCATCCATTATTAGACAATACATGTTTTTGAATAACTGAAGGGCAAAAAAATCACAGTTAATTTAAATCAGTCACATGAATCTTCATTGAACAATGGTAAACCTATTTTTGTTTATAAATTATTATTACCAAACTTATAGAAGTGATAAATTAAATATGTATATACTGTAATTGAGAAAACATGTAAGGAAACAGATTAGAAGAGCTTTATGCTTTGCATGCAGAAAAATTATGAACAAGCGATAAAAAAGTTTAGTTCCAGTTAAAGTTTTCTTTATCTTCGCCAATTAATAAGCATATTAATGTTTTTCTAAAATTTTATAAATTAATATAAATTCTATACCATATGTGGATCCATTTCATTTTTTTATTATATAAAAAAATATAATTTGAAGCAATACTAATAGAAACATTTTAGTTTGATAGAGCTTTGTCAAATAAAAATAAAAATTAAATGCTAAATTTTCCAGTTCATTTTACTTTTTAAATAGTAATTGACTACCTGTCACCTTGTGGTGAGCGCGGCGAGCAAAAATTTTAAAAATATAACTCCCGTTTCAAAGATACAATAAATAAGCTCTAGTAAAGTTGTTTATTATTAAAGAATATCCCCCCACCCCAAATAATTTTGATGTATTGTATATTTAAGTTACAGTATTCATATATATATAAAAGAGTTAATAATAGGGAAAAAAGTTTAAAGAAAAAAACATACAGTTGTTATGACAACGGCTTAGTACGAATAAGTAGTTCAGTGTTACTAGGAAGCAACAATTATTCATTAGTTACAAATAGGCTGACTATATAAATGGATTTACTAATTAAAACATATGACTGAAACTTGAGAATTATTACAAATGAATTTTCCTATCATGTTATAAATTAAAATAAATTGAATGTTTTATGACCATCATTTTACATATCAATATAAATTAATAAAATAAATAAATATATAATGTTAGGATAATGCGTGCATAAATGTACACACACACATGCGATACCAATGCCAATTATTTCATCTTACAGGTACAAGTAATATTGCATTAAAATTATATATATATTGCAAAAAAAAATAGAGACTAGCAATAAAATTAGTAAGAATATTTTTTGGACTTATTATAAGATTCAATATTGTAATGCTAGAATGAATAGTTAGATGGCAATTAAATAAGATAGTAAAAAGTAAACACGATAACCATAATATTCATTGAACAAAATTTACTAAATATGATATAAAAATACATCATATAAGAATGAACAAAATTTACTAAGTTACATTACAGTTTGTATTCTTGGCAAATCTAGTGAAAGAATAAAATGCTATATGCGTGTATCGGTAAAACAGTCCTTAAATTATCCTTTATGAGGCAAAGGTTTCTTCAGTAATACCCTACTAAATAATAGACTTATCAATTGCTGAATGGTGAGAATTTGAATGATATTTCCATCCTTTTATTAACCTCTAGCAAAATATTGCTACTTTTACATTCATCAATCAATACTTCATATTCAATAATTTTTATTAAACTAGAGATTATCCAATTTGTGTTGACAAACTGAAAGAAAAATGCTAAGCCTCTGACAAAAAGTTCAGGTTTTATCTGGCTTTGAAATGAAAATAAAAGTTATTTACCATCAAGTCAATAACATTAATTAATCTTTTCACAAAATGTACATTTTACTACATTCAAAACTAAAACTGATTCTACTTTTAAATAAAGATAAATTACTGAATATTATCCCTTCTTCTGCTTCAGAATACATAAGTTTACATATTTTTAAAAAAAAAAAACTCTGTCAACTCTATCTCTTTGTCTTGCATTGATGGTCGAGAGGTCAGCGCGACTGCCTTGCACTTGCAGGCAGTTGCCCAGGTTGCGGGTTCGCGTCCCGGCCGATGCTATGACACTTAAAAAAAACAAAAAACCTCTATCTCTTTTATATAATTGTTTTACATTCAAATATCAGCCTTTTAAGCTAATTGTGCATACACTTTGCAAGTGTTAATAATAAATGAATACTTTCTCACCAATACAAGATATAGTATTTATGCAGAAATAAAAGGAACCCTCTTATTCCTACGACTCAAATGCTTATATATGAGCAAATTTGAAGTACTGACAAGTAAAGCATGTGGATGGAACCATCACTTTAAATTACTATATACGATGTCTGAATGAATGAATTGTAAACATATGCTATATAAAATAAATGCTTATTTACATATGATTAAGTTTCAGTTGGAATGACGTTTAGTAAATTCTAGACAATTTTACCCATGTCATTCATTCAGACATCGTATATAGTAATTTAAAGTGACAGTTCCATCCTCATGCTTTACTTGCCAGTACTTCAGATTTGCTCATAAATAAGCATTTGAGTCGTAGGAATAAGAGGATTCCTTTTATTCCTGCATAAATACTATATCTTGTATTGGTGAGAAAGTATTCATTTATTATTAACTCTTATAATGCATGACTCGTCTAAAAACGAGAAGATTTGACATCACTCTAAATCGGCTACTTTTTATCCCACGTATACATATGATACGTCATTAGAAAGAAAATCAAAAGTTCTGTAAGATGGTGCCCTCTTCAGAGTTATTTTACAAGTAAAAAATCAATAAAAATGACCATATATGTCAAACAAAACCAAAGCACCGCCTCCTCACCAACTTTTCTTGAATCTTATTGGCTGTCCCACTTCTGTCAGAAAGGGTAATGGCTGCCAAAAAGTAAAAAGTTACGTTCGTTTTGATTTTTATTACGAAAATGATAAACGAATGTTTACAACATTTTAAACAATATTTGAATTGAATTACAAATTATTATTGATAAAATAATACTAAAAATCAAATTATTTTAGAAAAATAGTTAAGATATTACCAAGAATTATTTATTTATTGCTACATATTGATCGTAACGTTAAAGTGAAAAAAAAAAGATTGCGTCAGCAATCTTTTTTGGTTGGTTGAATAGCGGTTACTTTTATTTCACTGCAATTGAATATTTTTTAAATTATAAATCAAATTTTATTTTTGAAAAGATTTTCGTTTGCTTTCGTAATCTGAAAATTCAGTAATATACTTTTTACAAACGAAACTAACGTATTTATATTATTAAAAGTGATCTATTTTAACAATAGATTTTGTTAAAGTTGTGAGTTGGCCAATTACAAGTTTTGATTTTTAACTCATTCGGCCAATTATATAATCATCGTTCAAAGGGTTAACACTCACAAAGCGTATGCACAATTAGCTTAAAAGGCTGACATTTGAATGTATACAATTGTAAACATATGCTATATAAAATAAATGCTTATAATTGTTTTACATAACATTTTTAATTAAATGGGTCAATTCTTCTATTAGGCAATTATCAACGATATATTTTAATTCAGATCTCTCATATCTTACATTAAATACAACTATATTTTATATACCTGGAATCTAGATCTAATATAGGGGATTTGAATACAAACATTCCCCAGACTAGCTACTGGCATCCATTGATTACTCTGTTTGGTGCAGGGTGGCATTATTGTAGAGAGTTTTGCCTTGTTTAATAACAATTATGTGCCACCTAAGATAATATTGGTGTAATCATATAAAAGTGTCAAAAACAGAGATTTGTGACATACTGATTATATGATGTTAATTTATTAGAAACGTGATAATGCTATTTTTTTATTTACTGAGTAGAATTTGACTTTATAGACATTATCTATCCACTAAACATGGGGATAGACACTAGATAGATATTTTATGCATGAACCTTCTTGCATCTATTGATTCCTCTGGTTTGCACTGGGTGCGCTACTATGTGGAGTTTTGCCTCTGGAATTGATAAAGAAATTAACAATGTTTTCATATAATAAATATGATGTAACTAAAATTGTATGGGAGTGGCAGTAGTGGGGTAAACATATGGTAATGATGTGTTATATGTTAGTAGATGGATATTAGATTATTTAGAAAAAGGACAAAGAGAAGTAGGAAGACATGCATTAGATGCAGATGTATGAATAGCAAATGAGGCAATTCAAGGAGAAATGGGATGGTCAAGTTTTTATACAAGAGATGCAAAAAGCAAAATGAAATGTTTGGTAGATTGAAATTTATGGATAATATGAAAATAGCCAAAATAGTATTTAATTGGGTTATGAGTAAAGGTCAAGCAACAAAATGAGTGAGAAGGGCAATACAGTATGCAGAAGATTTGGATAAAGAATTTATGTCAGTATACTTATACAAAAGGTGAGATGATTGTGTTAAGAGAATTGTTGAGGGTTATAGTGGTAAGAAATGGGATAGAAGAATAGATACATTAATATAGAATAGAGAATTGGAGAGATGGAGAACTAGTATGGAGAATAAAAAGAGTTTAAATATAAATACAAGTAAATGGAATATTGGGTGTGAGTTATGATAATAGCATGGAAAATAGTTTACTACTAAACATCACATGATCACTATTTCTTATGCTAGCACATTACTGTTATTAAAACAGGCAAAACTCTCCATACAGTAGTGCAACTCAGTGCCAACCAGAGTAATCAATGGATGCCAGAAGGCTTGTGCATAAAATCCCTATATAGTGCCTACTCATCAATATCTCCAGACTAGTTTCTGGCTTGTGGCTTTTGTCAGTGAGAAGCTTTGGATCTGAGAGCACTGCACCTAGATCTTGGGATTTAATGCAACCCTCCAGCAGCCACCTTTTAACTCTATTTAACTACAAAACTATGAGAATAAAATTGAAAACACAATAATATTTTCAATCTAAGCTCAATAACTTATATAGTCATATGGGTCTGAACCCAGTTCATTACCCATACATTTTGGTGTCTTTGACTCTTTAACAACTATAGACACCACTTTCCTATTAGGCAGGATTGGTGTTAAACCACTAAACATCACATGATCACTATTTCTTATGCTAGCACATTACTGTTATTAAAACAAGCAAAACTATCTATACAGTAGTGTCACTCAGTGCCAAACAGAGTAAACCATCCTGCCTAATAGGATAGTCATGTCTATGATTGTTAAAGAGCTAAAGACACCAAAATATATGGGTACTGATCTGGGTTCAGACCCATATGACTATATATGCTATTGAGCTTAGATTGGAAATATTATTGTGTTTTCAATTTTATTCTCATAGTTTTGTAGTTAAGTAGTGATAAAATGTGATTGCTGGAGGGTTGCATTAGATCCTAAGATCTAGGTGCAATGCCCTCAGATCCAAATCTTTTCACTGATGAAGGCCACAAGCCAGAAACTAGTCTGGGGATATTGGATGAGTAGGCACTAGATAGGGATTATATGCACAAGCCTTCTGGCAACCATTGATTACTCTGGTTGGCACTGAGTGTCACTACTGTATGGAAAATAGTTTACTGTTTAAGGCTTGAACAGGATCTTTAACAACAAGGGAATATACACATAAATGGAAAAATGTGGGCGATTTCATCTGCAAATTGTGTAAGGATGGCATAGAAAATATTAGATATATGTTAATTGAATGTAAATGCCTGCAAGCAGAAAGGACACAAATAATGAAGTCATGGAAGAATAAATAGAAACAAAATGATTATACAGAATGTGGTTTCTTGGTTTTTATGCTGGGTTAAGAAAAAAATAAGGTAGATTTAAAGGCCATGTAGTTGATAAATATTATGTTGTGGAAATGGGATGGAGCAGGAGAGAGAATAATATGGGAATAACTTAGGTCAGGAAATTAGAAAGGAAAGCTAAAGTGATTAACAGGTTTCGCCGGACATGGTAGCTGAGAGTTTCTTGACTCCAAAAAAGAAGTCACAGTGCATCTCATCTCATGATCATCATCTTTGTTTTAACATTATCTATCACTGGTATGATTTTTCAAAACTAAATTTTTACTTTTTTTATTTCATAACATTTTGTGATAAAATTCTCACTATATATAGCATAAGTCTATTATGTCCATTACTTAGAATTTGCACCTAAGTAAAGGTGAAATAATTTTTTCCCCAGTTTCCAAGTAGATCTGTAAATGTCTGGTATTGCATTCAGTGACTAATTTAATTATTTGTTCATAAACAGGCATCTAGCAAATTTCAATTTTAATGCAAAATAAAGGTGGTTCTTTAATCTACGGTTTTTCAAGTCAAAAATTTTTATTTATAGATGACTTTTTAAATTTCTTTCATATTTATCGTGGTTCTTTAATACACGGTTTTCAAAGTCAAAAATTTTAGCCAATCATTAAGCTGCAATTGCGTTTGTGTTACATCATATTTTATTACATCTGATTGGCTGTACGTTAGCATATTTAAGGCGCAGGTTTTGAAGGTTTAAGCCTTTCACATTATTACATATTTAATATTGTGCAAAAAAAAATATCTAAAAATGCATCTCGTGCAAATGTTTTATATATATAATAAACTATAAATATAATAAAAAAAACTAGTTATTACACCTCATTATTTTTATAATGCTAGAGAATTTTTATTTTATTTACAAAACTATTTTTTATATTATTGCTTTATATAAAATAAATAAAATTTACGAATTTATTTACTTTTTGAAGATGAAGTTGTGAAGGTATAACAATATCTACCTTCGTGGAGATTATGGCTTATTCATTTTTAAAAGCATTATATTATGAAGATATAAAATAATAACTAAAACTTTCTACCTGAAATCTCCGCATGTCCCTAGGATTGCCTGCATTTTTTAAACAGTTCTGGTTACACTTGAGGAAGAATTTTAAGAAAAACCTGCAATAAAAAAGAAGGGGAAAAAATTAAATAATCAGTGTCGGTTACAACAATTGGTCCTTAGAGAAAAATTATTCACTTTTTTTTCTTTTTTAAACAGTTTAAAATGTAGAGGTTAATAAATAATCAATTATGGATAGGATTAAAAATGAATATGACATAACATTAACACAACATTTGCAAAAGTAATATAAACATGTACTTAAATAATGAAAGTTTTTTTTTTTAAAAAAAGCGTTTTTTATATCATGAATAATTTGCATCTTATTATAAAAAATAAAAGAGATTAATACTTTTTTTTTCCCCCAGTTGAAGAACTAATTTTATTTACATAATAAAATAAATTAAATTACTATAGCTTTATATATATAAAAAAAGCAGGAAGAAAACTAAATTATTAAAGATTCAGTTAGTATGCATGCGCTAAATTTAATCAAAATAAAGAAGTTTTCGTGTAACAGAAGAAAAATCACAATCATATTCAAACATATTTTATTAAAAAATGGGTAAAAACTCTGATGTCGATTAATTTATTGATAAATGAAAGATGACAATAGCAATGTGTCACCGGAACACATGATTTGATTGTAAATGGCGGAAGGCGGACGCCATTATTCAACTATTACAAACTGTATATTAATTTGGAAACAAACAAAAAAAAAACCAGTGAAAATAGATTTTTAAAATGTATCATCAATTGTATCAATAATTTATATATCTAGCTAAAGAGAATAAATGTAAGTATTAATTTTATTGCTGCTATTGATATTGATAAAAATAATCGATACTCATACAAAATAAGGTTGATAATAATAATTTCAAATATTAAACATAATAGTCAAACTTTCACTTCATAAAATAATCGACTAAACATTATATAATCAGCAAATAATGTTTAGAGTAAATAATTGTAAATTTTCCAATTTTATGGAATAAAATAATCATTTTATAGTTAATAAAATCCAGGAAAATGATTCCATATATTTTGTAGAAATAACTACTATCATGAGTTAGAAGATATCAAAGGAATATATTAGAGCTATTATGATTTGTAGCAAATTTGAGAGTTGTAAATCAATTGTAATAAAATTATTGTCTATTTGTCACGCGTTGGT
Organism: Epiperipatus broadwayi; assembly: GCA_028023455.1. Lineage (NCBI taxonomy): Eukaryota > Metazoa > Onychophora > Udeonychophora > Euonychophora > Peripatidae > Epiperipatus > Epiperipatus broadwayi. The sequence continues at coordinate 3,003,599 of JAQFVV010000004.1, forward strand.
GGTCGATTGGTCAGCACAGCTGCCTTACAAGCAGTTGGGTTCGCTTCCCGGCCGATGCTATGACACATAAAAAATTATTGTCTATTTCGTCAAAATAAACCAAACTATAACCAAATATATATATACGGGTCAACTTCTAGTCTCAAATAATAAAAGCTGAAAATTATAAAAAAGCTCACTAGTAATTAAGTACAAATCAAAAAGCTTCATAACTTTGCCTTTTAATTTTTTTTTTTTTCAGTTTTCAAATTGCCACAAGACAGTTTAATGCATTGTAATAATACATAGGGAGGATTAATCTTCTTTAACGAATATGTCTTTGTAATATTTTATCAACAATAAAGTACTTCATATTTCATCAAAATGATTATAACCATAAACAAAAATGCTAATAACGATACTGTAAAAAAAATCATACTCAAGAAGATTACATATATATAGAGAGAGATAATGCTTTAAAAACTTCTTAATTTTGCAGAAAGTCATGGCTAATCTGAGATATACAAACTGTTTTCTTAAACATTATTATATATATGGGTACATAACTTTGAGCACCACAACTAGCTATGGATTTTTACATTTTAATGTTAAACAATAACTTCTAAGTAGGCAGTTTGATAATGATATTTGATAATAACCACTAAATATCACATGATCACCATCTCTTATGCTAGCACATATGTTATTAAACAGGCAAAACTCTCCATATAATAGTGCCACCCTGAGCCAACCAGAGTAATCAATAGATGCCAGAAGGCTTGTGCATAAAATCCCCATCTAGTGCCTACTCATCCAATATCCCCAGACTAGTTTCTGGCTTATGGCCTTTGTTAATGAGGAGCCTTGGATCTGAGAGAGAAATGTCTGGGGATATTGGATAAGTAGACACTAGATGGGGATTTTATGCACAAGCCTTCTGGCATCCATTGATTACTCTGGTTGGCACAGGGTGGCACTACTGTATGGAGAATTTTTCCTGTTTGATATTTGATAATATTGTATCAGAGAGTTACTGATAACTCCAAGCTAGTGTTGGTGTAGTTTATGCCTTATGGGTACAATATTGTTTGCACAATAGTTACAAACATTTTGCAAAGACAACTACTGAAGATTGTGATTAATTAATGTTAAAAACATTTTTATAATTGTAATTTTTAAGTATTCATATTTCCATTATTTGGAGAGAAAAAATATTTTTTAATATTTTTATATTTGTTTGATAATTTCTAGATTGTAACTAAAAATTAATTAAAAAAGCATGTATTTTCTTACAAAAATATAATAAATGCAAATTTTCAGTGTTTTAATTTTTTTTTTCCACATTTCAGCGCATACTAATATTGAATCTATCTTTCAGAAACACGCAACTTTCATTGAAATTTTTTGGAATGTGATGTCTATTAAGACACTCAAATACCAATTTAGAATTATGCTAATACATTCCTATAATAAATTATATTTTAAAATGTAATAAGTTCGACCCCCACCCAAGTTAAAATACTTTACTAAACCATTATTGTATGAGGACACAAAAATAAATGCAATTTTATAGAAAAAAATTGTTTATTTATCTTTAAGTGTTATAAATTTAATATCATTAAAACTACTGTTCATTTAATACAATACACCAGTCTAGATATGTTTTCACTTTTCAAACTAGTCTAGAAACAAAAAGTAAAGCCTTTTAATACCTGCACTGTTTTTTCCCCCTATCACTTCTAAGTCAGCAAAAAAAAAAAAAAAAATTGAGGCATTTTTTCATTTACAAAAATAAAAAGAAGTCACACAGTTAGAAATTGAGTAAATATCACTGATAGATAATCTGGATGATGTTGAATTTCATTTAAAATTGTTTCACACTCAAGACTGTGTACAGAGAAATTGTGGTGAAGCTTATTTATACTCCTCACTTTGCCACAAAACAGGACATTCACATTTTACCACATCACACAAACATTTCAGAACTTGTACATAAAATCATTAAGAACTAATTTGGAGCCAAAAATGCCATTTGTATCAATAAAAAAAATAGCAGGATATGGTGAAATTGACAATTTCGTTAAATGATGTATAAACTTATGTTTTCCCCAGAATAACTTTTTTGTATTTTGTTTCAAGCATTACAAATAGTTTCTGTGCTATTTTACCTAAAAGGAATCAGAATTTCATATTGTTCCAACTTTTCAGCCATTATAAAAAATCAACAAATACACGAAATACACTTTATTAAAAAATATGCTACATTGACACAATGATTTTACACAGTAACATAATTTCTCAGACTAATGCAAAAATGTCCCCCCAAGAGGTATATAGCAGCACAGCAGAAACATGTATGACAACATTCACACTTATCAGAGAACAATTTTGGTTACTCTTGCCCCCCCCCCCATAAAAGTCAGAGATTCTCTAACATGGTACGTGTTAGTAAGCAGTGTTTACAAAAACTATTTTATCTACATATATTTTAATATTATCACTGATTTAGAAAGAACATCTAATACAGAGAACAATTTTATAATGAAGTGTAAATTTTTATATCAATTGCTTAAGATAATATTTGCTTGTGTTGTTAGATTTTTCTGTATATCTTGTAAATCATTCCTTCTTCATTATGAAATATTATTAACTTATCCATCTTTATTAATAAAATTATAAAAAAAAATCCACCATTCTTATTACTGTTATAATGTTTACTTTATTAAAATTAATCAATCTTACAGTTTCAGTTAGCCAAAAATATTTTCAGAGCTATAAGATATAAAATACATGAACACACAAATAATTTACCAATTAATAAGATATAAAAAATGAGTTAATTTAAAAGAAGATATAATATTAAGTTGTTTGTTTAAACGATAAAATAATTGAGTATTCATGTATTTACATATATCTTATAATTCTGAAGATTTCTTTCTGGTCAATCAAAACTGCAAGATTGATTAATTTTAATAAAATAAGCATTGTAATAAAATAAGAAAGGTGGTTTGTTTAATTTCTTCTTAATAATTATAAAAAGTACAAAGAAAGCAAAATAACCATAATTTATAAAATAATATTTTTCATGAGATTTTTACCCGAAAACATTTTGCTATTCTAATAAAAAAAGGGTAGACCAATTTCACTTGAGGAACAGGGAGTCATGAATCTCCAAATCAACAATTAAAATGTTATTTACCTTTTTAAAAATCTTCAAAATATCCTAAACAAAGCTTAGAATTTTACTGAAATCTATAAAATATTGGGTAAATAATATTTCTTATATATTATATAGTAAAAATAACTTATTTACAAACAATATTTTAAAAATAAACAATATCAAGAAGCCAGATGGCACTGCCTTCGGATTTCTATGAGCAGCTTCTGGATTTCACATTAAGAAATCCCATAACTATTTATGCTAAAATAATGACAAAATTTATTTTGAAAATAAATTGGGGTATAAGATTTCAAATTCCTCATGCTTTATGAAAGCTTAAAATGGGAGAATATATCATTTGAAGTTTTGAAATGAGGGATGAAAAGATTTATTGAAGAAATTAAGAAATCAAAAGAAAAAAATTGAATTATTACCACCTGTAAAGAAATTATAAAAATTATTTTGGTGGATTAAACAATCAATTAATTTGCAATAGAATATTGAAAAACTAAACTTTATATGTAATTATATAAAGATAAAACAGTCTTTAAGTAATCCATCACAGAGCAAAATTCCAACAAACAGAAACACAATTTTATATTATTTCAAGTAAACTGATTGGTCTAGGAAGATGAGAAACATTTACCTGATAATATCAAATATGATTATTAATTTAAAAAAAAAAAAAAGACAATAATAGTAAGTTAATATATAAGATCTTAATAAAAATGATCTCTTTACTTATTTATTTTTATCATTTTGTTTTTTTAGGTAACTGACTCCATGCTATTCTTCAACAAACCAGTTTTATTTTAGTAGTTTAAAGTGAAACAATCAATTATTTGAAATAAGACTCGATCATAAATTTTAGAATAGTTCATTCTGATTTGAATCCCCTCAATTTTATTTTTTTATTTACACTCCGCTGTTCAACTCATTCATTTATAGAATAAAACTTTTTGAATGCTTACTGAAATAAAAATGTCAAAGGAGAAATTGTTACTTCTACATTAAATAAAAGTAATAAAAAATAACGCGCGCGCGCACACTCTCTCTCTATATATATATATACACGTACAGAATTACCCTAGTATTCATATATAGATAGATAGACAGCTAAAAAATAAATAAATCAATTTTAAATAAGTAATTATTGAACAAATATTTCATCAGCATTTCAGTAAAGAAAAAAATGAAGACAAGGTAAAACAAAAATACTGTTCATTTTTTTGTTGGAGAGAGTTAATTTTTTTTTTTCCTATTCTAACTAAGAAAATTTAAATAATTGTATGAATAATACTACAAAAATTTTCAAGTTCATTTGTTTTTAGAAACACTAGTTATAGGTATGGCAGGGGAGTTCCCTTATCCTCTTTTAAATCCAGATATTTGCGTTTATATATATATACATGCACGGGTATAATTCAAATGTACAATAAAACTACAAAACAGAGACAACATTTTTCAAACAGCAGTGCTACCCAGTGCAAGCCAGAGTAATCAATGAATGCAATGAAGATTTGTGCATACAATTCCTATCTAGTACCTTCTCGACCAATATCTCCAGACTAGTTTCTAACTTGTGGTTTTCATCAGTGAGAAATTTTGGATCTGAGAGCACTGCACTCGGATCTTGGGATCTAATGCACCTCTCAGTCAGCAGTTACCGTTACATTTTTAGTTAACCATAAAACTACGAGTACCAAAATAAAAACACAATAATGTTTTCAATTCAATCTCATTTGCTAGTATAGTCATATAGATCTAAACACAGTCCAGTATCTATACATTTTAGTGTCCTTGGTTCTTTAATAATCACAGTCACTGGCATTCCATGGGCAGGACTAGTATTCAAACAACTAAACATCACACAATCACTTTCCTGCACTTACACAAGCTGTTCAAACAAAGACAAAATGTACTTTATAGAGAGTTTTGTCTCTGTTTTTAACAGCTTGTATAAGCACAGAAAATAATGATCATGATATGTTTAGAGGTTTTGATACAATAAAACTACAATAAAGTAATATGAATAAATAAATTTAAAATCGTTATGCATATGAAATAAAATTTAATTCAGGTTTTGAAGATTGTTTGCTAAACAAATTAAATAAAAAAAGATTATGGAACTATTGGGGTGAGGGGAGGCAATCAAATTATGAACAAATTTATAATTTTACTTAAAAATGAGTGACTTTTATATATGGTATTAACTTCTGCATATATGGAAAGGTTAAAAAAAAAAAAAAATTTATAACCTAAGTAAAACCTGGAATTTCTTTTTAGATAGCTGAAGATTTCCAAACTGGTACCTATGGTCATTCTATTTACCATACACAACTATAAAAATTTCATTTACCAGAAGTTGAATAACCTGATTATTTTCTGGTTCATCATTCTTTTGAAAATAAATGCTAGAAAGACTTTTGATAGACAGTAAACTTGTTCTGGTTATTGTATCTTTATTAACTACACACAGTATCAAAGCTAGTGTAGCCAAAAAAAAAAAAAGTCATTTTGACTTTCCCTAGTCTTGTAACATATCTATTTTAAAAAAAATGTTAGTCTGGAAGAAGAGAAAAGCAGAGAGGTGAAACTGTGTGTTTGTAATATATATATATACCAGAGTAATTAGACTATAAAGTACAGTACAGCAATCACGTGACATCACATTATCATCACCAACAGTAGTCTGTCATTCTCAGCTACTACATTAAGTATAATTAAACCCTTGCAATGAAATTTAATGTTATGTCAAAGAATAATACAAAACCCTTACAGATCCTAGCCGAACTCTATCATTTCCAAAGCTCGAATTTTTTATAAACTTTCCAGCAATAAGCCATTCGATTATTATTATTTAATATAACAACTACATGTTAGAAACGTTATATTACTCTTTCCACTCTTCGTCACATATCATTGGAGTTAGAGAATTAATGGATAAACTAATATAATTTTTTTTCTCGTGTGTCATAGCATCAGCCGGAAAGCGAACCCGCTAACCCAGGACACTGCTTGTAAAGCAGCTGTCGCTGACCTCTCGACCACCAATGCTTATATAATTAAAATTTATTTTTACATATATAACAGTTTTTTTAATTTATTAAATTTACGCATATTATTATTTTTTTAAATCTTATTTTGTTAATATTTCCTTTTTAGCAAATTATTTGCTTCCCTCTTTTAATACATAAAAAAAAAGTAGCAATTCAGCACTATTATATGGCTGCAATATCTTCAGAAATATTAACTTTTAATATTCCGATAATGATACGTGAATAGAGCAAAACTAAAGTACTCACGTCTCTCAGTGATGGTATTATTGCTAAGACTTCGTACCAGGCACTTTCCAAAGTAATTTGTAATTATATTAATTTTTCTTTTTCTTGTCTTTCCGTTTTTTTTTTTTTTTTGTAAATACAAAAATTAGTTTTCATTTCATTATGCTTGATGGATATAAGAGCAAAATGAAATGAACAATCAGAAACAACTTTAAAAATAATTGTTTTGTTTTCAATTTGTCAAACAAAATAGAAATTAATTCTTATTTTAAATTATTTAAAAAAATAAAAAAAAAAGCAAAGAAAAACAGACACAAAAAATATTTAACAACTGCGATATTAAATGATTTTTTTTTTCTTTTCATATTGCAGATATTAACACACATATGCCATAGATCCACATTCAGGCAGATACAAGTTATATTATAAAAAAAAAATAATTAAAACGACAAAGCAAATAAATCTAATAAAATACCACGCTGCAGTCCCCTCCAACATCTCCTCATAGAGAAAGGGTAAAGGAGACAAGTGCATTTCTGTATTTTGACAATTGGTGAAGAGATGGGGGATTTGAACAATTTCTAGCTTTGTTTTATTTATTACCTAAGGAAAGATACCCATTTGCTGACTAATGATGGATAGTGATTTGAATAACCAATAAATAGAAAAGATTGAAAAAAATATTAGATGAGATAAAAGGCTAAAAGCTTAAAGATATAATTACTAAGATTTCAAGTAAACTAACTATTAAAGAACATGAAAAGGTTTTTTAAGAATTATTAAATGTGAAATGTAATTTGCATGTGGTTGATTGACCCTTGATTTATTTTTTAAAAAGTGCGTATTATTTATTTTTGAAGTTGTGTTGAATAATTAGACTTCTATAAAATTATGGTTTTGCAACTAGTGGGTAATATGGGTTTTGCAAACACAAGATCATAAATAGGTCTAACTTTTTTATATATTGTCATTTACCATTATTAATCCTGAGTTTCATATTTCTTTTTTTAATAAGGACGATCTATATTACTTTTACTGTCGTAAATTTTTGTTATTATATTATATTTTATTTATTTGTAATCTTCTTGTTTGACATATATAATGATCATAAGTTATTATTAAAAGCTAAACATTATTTCAAATGAGTGTAATCATAAACTATTATAGTATCATGAATAATAAGATAAATTAAATTATAGTATAAGAGTTGATATATTAGTGATAAAAAGCCAAGTAAATTTCCTAAAAATTCTGGCTTCTATGATAGGCTAGATTAAATCTATTTGAATCACAACTTGCCAATGTTATTATATTGAAAACATTTTGAAGTTATAAAAAAAAATTGTCATTCAACTTAAAAATATATGATTATAGATGTTTTCCTGAAAGTTTATGATGATGATATGTTAGATATATTTATATATAAATGTCTTAGAAAAAATGTAATTTTATTTAAATTTTCCAATTATATTCATCTGTAGAGACTAAGATAACAGTGAACTGGCTACATATTGATATTACTTGTAGCGGATAAAGTAAAATGATATGAAATGCAAGTTATAAATCATACTGATTATTATATTATTGTCATACAATATAACAATTCATTAATTACTAAAACAGAGAATCATTAATATAAATAAAATAACTATTGTCAAGCGCTTTTAACTCCTATGAATTGAAATTGCTTGGCAATAGTTATTTTATGAGTTGAAAGCACTTGGCAATAGTTATTTTATTTATATTAAGGATTCTCTGTTTTAGCAATTGACGGATTGTTATATTGTATTTTATAAGTTGTATTAACAGAGATATTATATTGATTTATATTACTGTCAGGAAGAATACCATAAAAACTCTCATTAGAGACAGTTTTAATAAAGTTAAATAGTATCAATTTGATTTTGGGGAAACCCATTCAACATTACTATAAACAAGTCTAAATCTTCAAACTATTCATGTAAGAGAAAAAGAAATTGAAAAAATGTGTGCCTGGGGTGTATAACATGCCAAAATATCAATCAAGTTATAGCCCTTATGAATGATGGCTCTACCATCAAAATTCAAAGAGATATGAATTTGGAAACAAAATAGATGAATGTCTAATAAACCTTAGTAAATTCAATGTTTTTTATTGCAATATATTTTTAAATAGATGAAAACTGACTATACACATGAATATCACACTATAAAGTTTGGTTAGTATAGATATTTACATAATTTGAAAAAAAAAATCCAATTATATTTCTGTATTAAAGGGAAAAAAACGTATTACACTAAGAAAACAGATATTCAAGTTGTTAAACAAGGCAAAACTCTCCATACAGTAGTGCCACCCTGTGCCAAACAGAGTAATCAATGGATGCCAGAAGGCTTGTGCATAAAATCCCTATCTAATGCCTACTCATCCAATATCCCCAGACTAGTTTCTGGCATCCATTGATTACTCTGTTTGGCACAGGGTGGCACTACTGTATGGAGAGTTTTGCATTGTTTAATAACGATTATGTGCTAGTATGAGATAGTGATCATGTGATATTCAAGTTGTTTTCGAGAAAAATAATAAAAAATGAAAATACATTTGCTCTTTTATATAAAATAAATGAGAAAAATCTGGAAATATCAACCAAAAAATATACTATATATACATGTTATATTGATTACAAGTACCTTTTAATCAGTAGCCCATACTGAATTATGGAATGTTCTTAGAAAAATAGATGTATCAAAAAATTGTAATCTTATTATAAGAAAAACTATATTGGACAAAAAGCCATAATTTAAAATAGGCTATAAAAAGAGATTGGTTTTATATGAATAAAAATATATGTACAACAATACACTGTCTGCTAATCTATTCAATTTGTATACTAAATATATGATAAAAATATTTTGTTAATCTTCACTGATATAAAAATAAGAATAAAAAGCAGCAATACTGCCAAAAAACAAAATTTTGCAAAAAAAAAATTCCATGATCTAGACTTTATCCTTTAACAAATAGTTACAAACAAAATAGCCTTCCCATTATTCACCTCAAAAACCAACTTCTTTTAACATCAAAGAAAGTCTTCATGAGACTTATGGCCTCAAATTTAAGAAAATTTATCATTTGAAGCCATCAATCTTATGAAGATATTGTTGATGTTAAAGAAAGTTGTTTTTTTTTAGGTGAATGTTGGGATGGCTATTTTGTTTTGTGTGTGTGTATGTATATATATGTATCTTGTTGAATTTCACGTGAAATCATCTCTTTGTTAATGGATCAAACCATTATTCTGGAAGAATTTTGCTAAAATTTTGTTTTTTGTCTATTATGATAATATCATCTGATTTTCTATTTTATTTATGATTAGTAGTATAGTGAAAGGCAGCATTAAATATAAATAGAATTATTATACATAAAAAGCCTTTTTCAACATGATTTTATGCTCTTATAAAATGTTAAACATCTATTTTAATATTAACTTATTTATTATTGCAGATAACAACAACAATAAATAAATAAAACAAAAAAAAATGACCTGAAAAATCTCCATTATTTAATATTTAATAAAGGATGAAATACATTAACTATATAACATAACTACAGCAAACAGGCAAAAACTCTCCATATAGTAGTGCCACCTTGTGCCAACCAGAGTAATCAATGAACGCCAGAAGGCTTGTGCATAAAATCCCTATCTAGTACCTACTCATCCAATATCCCCAGACTAGTTTCTGGCTTGTGACCTTCATCAGTGAGATAAGGCTCCTCACTGATGAAGGCCACAAGCCAGAAACTAGTCTGGGGATATTGGATGAGTGGGTACTAGATAGGGATTTTATGCACAAGCCTTCTGGCATCCATTGATTACTCTGGTTGGCACAAGGTCGCACTACTATATGGAGAGTTTTCGCCTGTTTATTAACAGTTATGTGCTAGCATGAGATGGTGATAATGTGATGTTTAGTGGTATAACTACAGCATCGAAATTATTAGATATTCAATTTTTATTGTATAAGCATTTACTTATTACTTTAAAAAAATAAATAATATGAATATTATAGAAACTATTAACTGTATTTTTTATAATTTTTATACAAAGTTTTGTAATTTATACTCAAGTTTTAATTACAAGCATAGGAATTTGTTTTTCCAATATAAAATTTTTCTAAAAAAAATTATATGCTTACATTATGAAAAATATGATAGTTAAATATTAGATCTAATGTTTACTGTTAGCCCTTATTACTAAAATGACTTTGTAAAAAGAGCTATGATAGTATTCTGCATTTATTTATTGTGTTAATTATTACTCGGAGTTCATAAAAATTTCAAGTACGTTCCATGGAACTTAAAAAATCTATCATTCCGGTTCAGCAGCCAAACTATGAAATATATTACTAAAAACTTCATGTACATATATATGTATTTTATTTTGAAGGCATTCATATTAAAACTTTATTGCTCAATGTATTCGACAATATATGTAATAAGCAAGCATACTTATATATATAGACACACAGACATACACTGTCAGATTCACATTTATACGAGAATAATATTAATTCAACATCCAAATTACATAATATACATTTTCATGAAAACTAATTTATTTCAGAAACGTTTTTAATCTATATTTGATTCATATATACTGCTTTTTAATTTGAAAGCAATAAATCAATATATGAGATCATATCTAAGTTAATATGCTGTGAAATAATAGTAATAATAAAAAACTTCCAGTCAATAACAGAATTCAAAGGCAAACAACTCTCATTAAATAGTACTTAATTGGTAGGCGTGACAGTGGAAATTAATTAGGCTGGAATTGGAACATTTTTTTATAATATCAAATATCATTCTAGAAAATTAGAATCTTGAGAATTGATTGTGGCTGAGCCAGTCTTGTGGGACCTGAGAAAGCAATGTAGACAACATGAAAAGAGTTTTAAGTTGAAGGGTTATATATTTAATTATTTTCATCATCATCTTTTCTCAAATTTCATAAAACTATTATCTTTGAGTCCAAATCCTGTTAAGAGGCATTTCCCCAGACAATGTCTCTATAGCATTCTCTATGAAAGCAATATGACCCACATTAAAATTTAATACTGTATTTTATCTATCTATTTTCAATGTTATTTATATAAGCTTTACTCAAAATCAAAACTTTATTTGGTTATATATGTTAATGCTAAATTTATGGAAGGAATTAAAGAGAAATAAATTGAGTGTTGTTGATAAAGAGATAGTAGGGTAATTGTAATTAATAGAATAATCTGAAAAATTCTTCATCACATTATTTATTGATTACAAACACAACAAATATCTCACATGCACTGTTATATATGTTGATTAAACAACAACAAAAGCAACTAAGTCCCAATAAACATACACAGCTAAAAATGATTGAAAATAATAAATTTATAATGGATTTATGAGAATATAATGAAATATGGTAGCTGTTAAAGTCTTAGTGGTGGCATTATATTTTGACAATTATCCTGTTGTAGATTTAGAATAAATATTACTAATAATACTAAATTATTTGTAAATGATAATAAGCTATGTTAATCTTCACATTATTACTGTGTGTTGTTATGCAAAATTTATCATTCTTATTATATTTATATTAAATCACCCCAAAATGGGATTATTTTCATATATATATAAAGCCTTATATATTACATACAATCTGGTGGGATTCCATCTTTATTATTAAAAGAAGATTGCCTTGACAGCAGACTGAGATTGTTAATAGCTATTGATGTTGGGATTGTCTGTGCTGACTAATTATATATATATATATATAATCCTTTTCATTCTTGTTTGTAATAAATTGGCCCAAATATTCTAATGTTATATGTAATAATTAATAAAAATAGTGATATAATATATAATATTGTGGAAGGAAACTATTCTTCATATATGTGTTAAAAATTGATACACACTCTACCATCCATAAATGTTTTAAAAACATAGGTGAGACATTCATGTTTACAGTTTATTCCTTAAATAAACTAACATTAATTGATCATGCCTAAATTAGGCTTAAACATATATTATGAACCTGATTTTTAAATCAGCATATTTCTTGCACAAGTTCAGATCATATATTACAGTAAGGAGACGTTTCTCACTTTTAACTGCCTATAATTATATATATATATAATATTGCAAAAGGAAACCACAGTACCGTTATGCATTAGAAAATTGACACAATTATTAAACCAATATTTATTGGTCATGCCTAAATTTGGGCTTGACCATATTATGAGCCTGATTTTTAAATTGGCATATTACTTGCACAAGTTGATTTTATATAGTTAGATGTGTTCATTCTTTAAATCTCCATTTTGAATCTGTGCATGCCCAAAAATCATTTGCATACACCATTCTAATTATAATCTTTAAATTTATAATTTTTCAATCATTCTTGTAAGTTATATATTTCTGTCTTTTCTAGTATAGTGTTTTAATACAAGCTGTTTCATTGCCATAAAAATTAAATAAAACCAAAACTATTGCTTCCTTTACATTTCTATTTTTTAACTATTTGCATACATTTCTTGAATCTATTTTAACATCATACACTCCAGAAATAAAACTTTCATATTCTCCTTTTCATCTTTGTATAAATCACAATTAAAACAAAATTGTCATCTCTTTATTGTCCCTGTTTCTATGAATCTGTCCTTGTATTAAAAATATAAAATAAAAAAAACAAGAATAAAAATAACCCTTCTAGTGTTATCATAAACTCTCACATTTCTTAGATTTCCCAATTCTTATGTAACTCTAAAGTGTTTTTATTCATATGAATTTTATATAATTCTATTTCTTTTTCTATCTTCAAATTATCTATTCTCTTTTTCCAACCTTCTTAACTATGCATCTTATAGATATTTATCTTATTTCTTATACAAATCCATTAAAACAGATTGTCTATTAATTTCCACTGTGATTATTAACCTTTTTTCATAATTCAACTAAATAGTATCATTATTAGTCTATTTCCATTCATAATCTTTTTCATATAAAAAAAATTCACCTATTCCTCTTGAATAGCTTCATTTGTTATATACAATTCATTAACCAATGCATATCTACTCGATGCAATGTAAAAGAATATTTTGTAATTAATTTCTGTGAAAGACCATATTCTCTGCATACATTTACTCTTATAGCCAAAAATTGGATTTTTTAAAAAAAAGGAATCCACACTCAAGAAAGTTCGAGTTTGCTTTAGTTTCCTTCAGCATATATTTCTGATTAATTAATATTATTTTTTCTTATTATTAATAAAACATCAAAAATTAACTAGTGATCAATTCCAAAGAAGTTTTCTTTTTTTAAATAAATATAAAAAAATAAAAATAAAAAACTGTTCTAATGACAATGCAGTTAAAATATAGATAGAATATCATTATTTTTGAAATCTTGGGTTCAAAATTGAGTTCAGATTTAGAAAAATTTAATACATGCACAAAAATCACTCGAATACAAATATACTGAGAAAATTAAAAATATTTTTAAAAATTAAATATAATGCTTTAATGTAATTTAAATGCAACTTATTAGTGAATATTTTTTTAAAAAATGATTAAGTTAATATAAAATAAAATAAATAAATATAAATTCATTATTCGATTATGAAGAAATTTTAATATTGATAAGTTGTAAATGCATCGCCTGTAAGAAAAGTTGAGCTATTTTGTATATCATATAAGTGATGATTTATTGAATTAAAAACTTATTAGAAAATACATCTAATGCTTTTTAACACCTCCATGGACTAACTCCTTCCACTTTTCTTTAAAAGTCATACTCATAGTTTTGCTTATATCTGCAACATCTTATTATTATAATTAAACATTTATTCTATATCATGTTTTTATAAACTTTACATTATAAGGGGTGATCCCAAAATATTGGAAATTTTGTATTAAAGAAATGTATATTTAATTTTAGGTGTTGCAAATTGATTTCGCTTTTAATGTATAGTCTATTTAATGCAATGCATTGTTTAAATGTGTTTTTAACTTTTCATTGTAGTCAGGAAACTCTTGCAAAATGATGCTATTTCATGTCTCCTTACTTTTTTCTTCATCACCTCTAAGTCCACAAAAAAAAAAGAGAGAGACATTTTTTCAATTGAAAGAATGTCACAAAGAGTGAGAATTGAGTGAATATGGCTGATGGTTAATGTGGACCATGCTGAATTTAATTAAAAATTGTTTTACACTCAAGGCTTTGTTGACTAGTGTGCTGTCATGATAAAGTTTGCACTCCTCATTTTACCATAAATGGGACATTTACGGTTACCGCATCACACAAGTTTCAGAACTTGAGGGTTTTAAATGCCTGATCATTATGAACAAATTCTGAGTGAATAATGGTGCTTTCATCTAAAAAGCAACATTATCTTGACATTGGACTTTCAGTTGCCATACTGTTTTTGGGATGTGAGGAATTTGCACTTCTAATATACTACTTGTAAAGTTGTGGTTTTCTCTGAGAAACTTGCATATAAGCTGTTTCAAGCATTACAATGGTTTTCCTCATGATTTTCCTTAAAAGAAACCAGAATTTCAGTGTTCCAACTTTTCAGTCATAAGAAAAATTGACAAATATGGGAAATGCACTTTACAAAAAAAAAGGTCTTATGTGGCAACCAGTTTTCATGTGATTTCATTTGGCTGACTGATGTGGAAGAGTCCCTGCAATAGATATCTAGAAGGAGAAGCATGTAATATAAAAAGGCATCTATCAAAGACCAATTTCAGTTATTTTTGCATCCCCACTCATATTTGTTACAAATCTAAGTTTACAAATAAAAACATTTTAAAAGATAATATTTGAACTTTGCAAACATAAAAAAATATGTCCTAAAATAAAATATATCATGAGATGAATAAATTTTCTTATTGAGTTATTGCCACATTTTTGATTAAAAAATATAGAATAAATTATTTAATTATTAGAATTTCATTTTTAAAATCAGAATGAATTATTGTTTTAGAATTCAAAATTGCACTTACTCTGCACTGACATTTATGGAAGTATTTCTTTTCAGTGAATCAATCACAATTTCCACCTTATCTAATTATCATTTATTTTACATGTCTTCTTAAAATCAAGCATTTTCAAATAAAATGTAATTATAATGACATATTTTTTTGGGGGTTAAAATAAATATTTTACAAATATTTTGTATAAATAAGCATAAATATATAAATAAATTGCAGAAAATTGTAAGTGTTGTTAGCTGAGAGGTCAGCACAGCTGCCTTATGAGCAAGCAGTTGTTTGCAGACAGTTGCTGTGGGTTCGCCTCCCTGCCGATGCTATGACATATGAAAAAAAAGTAGCTAAAGTACAAAAGCTCACTGTGAAAATTGAGAACAAAAAATCTACCAATTGTTGGTTTCTTAGTATTATGATGCTATCAATCAATGATGTTCAATTTCACTGAATTTCTGATATATGTATATAATACTGACATCTTCAGATTTTTTTTAAAAAACTCATAAATTTTAGTGTTTGCTTGAAAGTTTGTGGTGATGATGTTTTATTTTATATGTTTGACTATTTTTATAATCTAATATTAAATATTGAATGTCTTTAGAAATGTTTAAAATTGTTTTATTTAAATTTTTCAATTACATCCAACATTAGTAATAGTACACTGGTTGGTATATATCTAAGGTTTAAAATGGTATTATTGTCCTCTCTTCTTCAGATGACAAGTGGAAATACTAGCATTAAAATTGAATCTGGATCTTTTCAGAATAGCTCAGTTGTTCTGAAAAGAATCAGGTTCACTGATGAGGCCAGGTACAGCTAGAGAAGAGGAAAATAATACCATTCAAAATGTTGGACTAATCTGTGTGCTAGTAAACAGTTGAATGTAATTGGAAAATTTAAATAAAGTTTAATATTTTTTAAAGACATTCAATACGTAATTTTAGATAATAATAAAAGTCCAATTTATAAATATAAATTTTAATTTCAATTTCTATCATTAATGAAATGATCATTTCATGAAAATGCTTTTTATGTTGATATTTTCATGATAAAAGTTTAACACAAAAATTTTTTGACTATATGTTTTCTTAAAGTGCTGAAAATAAATTATGCATAAACTGTCATGACTTTTAATAACTCAACTTTTTGTGAAACAGAACTACTTTGAATTAGTGATATATCCTTGAATAGTCATTAATCAGTCACCATTTTTTAAAATAAATTTTTAGCATAGAATCACATCATTATAAAAGTGTGTGTGTGAAGAATATAATATTATTTGACTGCATTGTTATATCAAATGTCTGATAGAACTTTGCACTAACATAAAAAAAAAAAATCACATTTAACCAATTTTTTTTTCTAAAATTACTATTAAAAAAAGTTGGACTTCATGAGCTTAGCAGTATCTCTGCTGATTTTCTTATGTTTCTTCAAGCATTATGATGGTGTGAAATTGCTATATTTTCTGCATTTTAAGCCTATCTATAACCTTATATTATGGTGTGCAATGGTTTGTAGCTTTCCTTTTCCCTGCTGCTGCAATTTTAATTTTTTTTTTAAAAAAACCTGAAGATGTTAATACTATATGAACAATCTTTTCATGATTGACAGTACTTCATTGTTATGATAGATATGAAAGATGTACATATTTTCTGATTGGCTGATTGTTTTAATTTCTGATTGGCTGATTGTTATAATTTCTGATTGGGTGATTGTTTTAGCCTCAGACCAAATTAGTCAATATTATAGATTTGTAAAAAAAAAAATGTAATTAGTTTACAAATTAATGATTATGATGCAATCTTTTTGTAAAAGATTTATTTTTAAACCAAAAACTACATCATTTATAGGAGATTGTCTTTGAAAATTATTTATTTTTAAAAAGTCAACTCTCTTACAAAGTTCATTATGGTAACCAGAAACAGCTTATATTGGTAAAAAGAAATAGCTTTTGTCAAAACAGCAAATATAATACTCTTTAAAATTTTAATGACAAAAAATAATTTACCAATTTATAAATTTTTTTCTTCCTTTTTAAAGGATAACTGATCCTAAATATATCATTCATAAAATTCAAATATCTAATATTTCATTCTTCTTTTTGAATAGGTACATCACATCTAAGGGCGGCATGCTTATTATTATAGGTAATACTTCATTTAGATATTTAATTTTATATTTTTAAAATGTCAAATATTATTTTTTTCAATTGAAATATCTTTTAAAATACAAATTAAGTATATAACATATAGAAAAAAGGTTTAAATATAAAAATAAAATATCAATCATAGAAAAATATTTAATGAAATATTAGCTAGGTACTATTCAAAAAATTGACAGGTGGAGCTATGCATGAAATGGATAAAAAGTTGGAAATTTTATATACTTTAACCCTTTTCCCGCCTCTTACGAGGCTCCTCGTCGACATCTGATGTCACTCTAACTCTGCCAGTTCTTATGCTAAAATATTCGTTTGACAGGTTTTGATTAGGTTTTTAAAAGTTCTGTAAGATGGTGCCCTCTTCCGAATTATTTTACAAGTAAAAAAAAAACGCATTTAAACCTAAACAAAGAAAGAACATTAGTTGTGATTGGTTGTTACGGTGCTCTCAGCTGAAAAAGACATTCTGATTGGCTGGAAAGAACAAAGAAACCGCCTGATCAAAGAAAATAAAGAAAAACGCTGAGATTTTCATTTCAAATATGATTTAAAGTATTATAAAATTATATTTATGGAAATTACAAATTATTTTCAGAGAGAATAATAAAAAAACAAAATTATTTTCGAAAAATATTGAAGATTTTAGTAAAAATATTTAAGATTTAGTAAAAAGAAATATTTACTTTTCTATAACGTAAAAGTCGACCTTTTTGTTTATATTATAGCTTTTATGTTGCCGAAATTGAATATTTTAGAATAAATAAATAGCAATTTATTTTTGAAAGAACTTTCGTTCTCTTCATAACCTGAAAAATTAGTAATAGACTTTTTATAAATGTATCTGAGTTGAATTTAATATTATAGGCGAATATGTTTTAACAATAGGCTTTGTCTTCAGTTTGTGAGTTGGCCAATTAAAAGATTTGATTTTTACCTCATACAACCAATAATATAATTAGCGGTTAAAAGGTTAAAACTATAAAAATGTGTTATAGGTATTAAATTCTGACAACATGCTTTTTCTTTTAATCTTCACTGAAGTAATAATGTAGTTATCTAATATTAGATGTTGCAGACATATTGCATTTCATTTATTATTGAAAACAAATTTTTAGTATAGAATAATAAATTTTTAATTTTGGACTGCTTATGTCAGATGGAAAGTTCAGATAATGTAAGGATTAATTTAACTATTTTTATAAAAATATATTATGGACACTAAACTCTGATCGTATAAGTTTACATTTAACCTCTAAAAGAATACAAATCGAACAAATCTATTTGTTTTATGTGTTATTTAAAATAAACTTTCAGTATGAAGTCACTTTTCTTTACATTTAAAAAATACTGTATTGAACGATGGAAATTTGACATTGTTTAAAAATTGATAAACTTTTTTAAAAAAAGTGTATTATGGATATTAAACTCTAGCGATATGATTTTCCTTTATTAATTTTAGATAAAGTAATAATAATATGCTGTTGGCAAATGACATCATAGTTTTTCTATTTTATTTTTTTAAATAATGAAAATTAATTTCTAACATACAATTGCAATTTCTTATAATGTAAAAATGGAGACTCAATGTGTAATGGATGTATTTAAGTAGCATTTAGATTTTAACCCAGTTTTTTTTAATTATTAATGCATGTATTATGAAATTTGTAGCCTTTGGCATATATTTGTAATGCCATGTTAACTGACCTAAAGAGTTGAGAAAATAAAAAAAATTCAAATTCATGCAGTTCATATTACTTTACCCATACACTAACAACTTCTCCCAGTCTTTTAATAAAAGAACCATTGGCAGTTTCAGCCATATGTGCAACATTTTATTTTTACAATTAAATCGTTATTCTATATTATATTTTGATAATTGTTACAGATATGAGTTTCAAATAAAAGACATTCTAAACACTAATATTTGAACTATACAAAATAGAAAAATAAAATACTATAAAGTGAATACATAACAACAACAACAACAACAATAATAATAATAATAATAATAATAATCTTCACATATTTTTAAAAATATTGAATGAATTATTTATTTCAATTCCATTAGTTAATCCAATATAAATCAACAAAAATATATTTAGCCGAAAAAGGCTTTTATATATATATAATTATGTTTATAAGTTATTATAATATAATAAAGATTTATATTATATTTTATTGATTTTAAAACTAATAAAATAATAATAATAATAATAATAATTATTATTATTATTATTATTATTATTATTATTATTATTATTATTTTTTTTTTTTTTTTATTATTAAAATTTTACAAAAAAAAAATTCAGTATTTATGAAAACATTTCTTTTCAGCAAATAATAATACTTCCACTTTACAATAACTACAGGTTTTAATGATTTTTTTTTTAAAAAAAAAACATTTTCAAATAAAATGTTGTATTTGCTATCACATATTTTTTGATTTAAATAAATATTTTACAAATATGTTGCATAATTAAGCATAAATGTGCAAAAAGTACCCTCCCCTTCCATAATAATAAGAGGATAAGCATTCTTTCAAAAGCCCAAGGTCAAATAATCTGGCAATCAGGGTATTGCCAATTTCTTTGTTTATGATATTATCAACCATAGCATTGAGAATTTGGAAATTTGTTTATCACAATACTGACATCATCAGATTTTTTTCAATTAATAATTTTAGTTCCAACGTCTACCACATACACATATACAAAGCAAACTGGCAAAATAATGTTCCAGGTAATTGAATAAGAATATAGATAGAAGTGATAGCAGTGTCACCACAATGCCTAAATTGTGTGGCTTAGTCACTGCTTGTTAGAAAAGAATTAAAATAAAAACAACCAGTCATTATTATTTGGCTCTTTCATATGGAATCTATCGATAACTCATCCTTAGAGAGATAGATCAAGAATGAAGAGAACGATTCTACTTCTAGTTGTACATTGAAAAAGTCATATGACATTGTAATTTAAATTGCTGGATATTGCCTGATCAATAATACATTCACAATTTTCTTAAATATTATAAGGATAATTGTATAATAAAATTGTACACAATGTGGTCATGGCATACAAAGGTAACATAAATTAATCTTGACTTAAATCAATATTTCAGAATTAAGTGCAAGTATTGTTTTAAATATATACATGATTAAATTCATTTATTTTATCTTTACTTTTTGCATCCAAATTATCATTCCTTTTCAGTTGAGAATAAAAAAATGCTATTTTAATCAAATCATAGTAATATTTTTAGGATTATTTATATTTTATCTTATCTGCATTCATAATTGTCAATAAAATAATTTTTAACAATAAAATTCCGCAGACAGAATTCTAATTGGCTTATTAGAGATTGCATTATGTGATATGTAGCTCAGTTCATAGCATAAGAATAGAATATTATAAAATATATATCTGCCATGTTTCAATCAAATTTTTTTTCATCGCCCAATATTTTTATTACATTACTATTTAATTATTTTAAACCATCAAACATCACATGATCACCATCTCTATACTAGCACATAATTTGTTGTAAACAAAGGCAAAACTCCCCATACAGTAGTGCCACCCTGTGCCAAACAGAGTAATCAATGGATGCCAGAAGGCTTGTGCATAAAATCCCTATCTAGTGCCTACTCATCCAATATCCCCAGACTAGTTTCTGGCTTGTGGCCATCATCAGTGAGTTAAAAGGTGGCTGCTGGAGGGTTGCATTAGATCCTAAGATCTAGGTGCAGTGCTCTCAGATCCAAGGCTCCTCACTGATGATGGCCACAAGCCAGAAACTAGTCTGGGGATATTGAATGAGTAGGCACTAGATAGGGATTTTATGCACAAGCCTTCTGGCATCCATTGATTACTCTGTTTGGCACAGGGTGGCACTACTGTATGGGGAGTTTTGCCTTTGTTTATTTAATTATTTTATTATTATATTTCAAAAGTAATAAATTATGTTACATTAACCCGATTTTCTAATGTTTTAATAATATAAATTAAAAGTATATAAATGCGCTCATTTGACATCCACATATACATTTTAATTATTTTGGATTTAATTTTATTGTTTTACCATTTTATTTTATTAATGTTTTATAAAATGTAATTCTTATAGTTTCCTCAATTCTAATCAATTTGTATTTACCAATATACTTTATCTCATAATTAAATTTTATTTCTTAATCCTGCTATATTTGAGGACATCTTATAAATTTGAAGTTAAAGAAAGTTATCAAATGCAACGATTTAATTTTTTTTTAAAAATATTAACATTTATTTTACTTTATAGTTTTATAAATAAGATTGCAACAAGAAATTTATTAATTATTTCATAATTAACTTTCACAATCCTTTATATTTTAATAGAAAGTAAAGAAATCTATTTTATTGGCTTTTAATAAAATAAAATAAATTTTTAGTCATATACAGTTAAATTAACTTTTACAAATTAATTAAGCTTTAAAGTTATGTCTGGTTAATGCTTTGTTCCATTATGACTCTAATAACTTAAAGATGTCCATAATCACCAGTCATGCTAAATTGATTTGATGGAAACAAGTCCTGAAAAGTACAAAGTGCTAATGAATTGCTTTAATCTTCGAAGTGCTCACAGATAGCCCTTATAAAAAGTCATCCCGTATTAATATTTAAAAAAAAAAAAAAAAGTCGTAGGATTAATTCATTTTGTAGATTTCTATTCTCTATTTATTATGCAAAAATGAATCCCATTTTATCATCTACAAATAGCAGCTTCAAAAGATAAAGCGCTTGCATATGAGATGGTAGTAAATTTACACACATTTCATTAAAATTTAAAATACCGTTAATTATAATATTTATATAAGTACCAGAGAAAATGGTAAATTTATTGAAATTTAATACTTACGTAAATTTAAAATTTATAATAATTTTAATAACTGAAATATAAAAAAATTTTTTTAAAAAATCTATTAAACTTCTGGTTATAAAATTAATTGAAAAAATAATATTGTTTAGATAATAATAAAATGAACAATATTTAAATGAAAATCCTTTTGGATTCGAAGAGGTATAGTTTCTGAACAGCTGCTGTTCAATCAACTGTCACTTCTCGCGTTCGAACTTCAGATTACCTTCTATGCAAAAAACAACTTAATTTTTTTTTTTTTGCTAGTATATCATTAAATTAACAGGTAATCTTATATCAATACTTTAGAAAAGTTCACACACACGCACAAATGAAAATCAAACATGGCACAACAATAATAATAATTTAATTAAATAATAAACTATCGAAACTTATACCCTACAGATTAATTTGTAGAAAATCATATATATATGTCTGTTGCAAATCAAAATTCTTAAATCAATATTTAGCAATGGAATGAGTTTAAATACAAATAAACGTATCGTATATTAAAATTGGAAATTCAATGATTTTAGAATACTTTTAAATAAACTAAACATTTTACCTATAGGGGACGCTGACTTATTAAAAACGTAATCTTGATATATTACGGTGTTAAAGATCTAAAAATTTGAGAAATAAGTAACCATGTTCACCACAAATGGGACTTATACAATTTGAATTTCAACCAGGATAATGAGCTGCGGTATCCGTAAATCCAATTTCTATTTCAAGCATTATTTTATTTCACATTTGTCAAAAGATAATTTGTTTATGCTACATATATAAACATTTATTTTGTTGAAGTATTTCAGAATGTAAAAGTTTTTTGCTGGAGAAATTAAGAGACAGCTCCGTAAAATATTAAGTAAATAGAAAAATGAACCGGTCTATTTTATATATGGACATACTTGTGATTCACAAATTGTTTTGTATTATCATTACAAGACTGATTTTAAGGATAGTTCTTGGGGGGGGGGGGAGGATTAGAATAGCCATATGCATGTGCAAGTGGCTGTTTATTATTATATATTTTTTTATAAATGCAAAAATGGTATGTTGGATTGAGTGGCGTACGCAAGGGGCGGGGGGGGGGGTAAATCACCCCTCCCTCCCGAAAATTCAAAAAGAACTAAAAATTTAATTGCCGCATTTCAAAATTGTGTGCCTTTTCAATACGTATAAATTCCGATATTGTGCATCTGCGCCTTATTGTTTCATGCATTTGATAGCGATAGCATCATATTAGTAGTGTTCATGTGTTCTTTTACATTAATGTGTTTTTTATGGTAAGTTATAGGTATTTAGAATTTTAGATTATAATAGTTATTGATTTAGATGTAAAAACCAAAAAGTACAAAACCTCAGTTTCAGTTACATTGAAAACTTTTACACACAAAAAGTATAACCTTTCATTATCACCTATTGGTTATTGTTAAAGTAAATGTGATTTTAATTGCCTCTAAGTTTTGTTTTTTTAACTGAATATTAATAGTGATATATCAAGAACTCGTTTATTTAAAAAAATTGCTTTAAGTGTTTTTCTTTCCTTCCATCCTAAAAATACACTCATAATTTTTCAAAAGAAACATTTTTGTACAAATATTTTTATTTAATTTTTTGCTGAAGTTAATTATTAGCTTTATTATTTGTTTCTGAACTGTATTTTAGAGTGCTGAATATGAAATGAATCAGTTATTTTTCAGTTTTGGATACATACAAAAAAAAAGACAAAAAAGGCTTTAGAAACATCTCCTAATGCAAATAACGAAATTCGAAATTCCGGTTGTTTCAGTTTCTGAAAATGTAACAGTGAGCGATATGGTAGCAGATAAACCAAGACACAAAAGAAGAAGATACACTAGATACCATAAACCCATGTTTTGATATTGGAGCTTTTGAATGTAAACGCAACACTACTGATCTGGAAAAGTAAGAGTTGTTGAAGAATTGTTGTGTACCAGATGCCAATTACAAATTCCCATAGTGCGACTGTAATCTTAAATTCCAATATAAGTGGCTGCAAGCTAACAAAAGAGCATATTGTAAATTTTGTAATGTTTTTGCAACCTGTTTTTATGTAGATAAAGGAAAATACGTAATTCTTGGAGTACTAGTAACAAGCCATTAAAAAAGTCAAAAAAAGCTAAAGAACTATTTCAAAATTATGTAACCACAAAGTACCATAAGCATGCTATCCAGGAAGAAGTAAACATTTTGGCAGATTTTGAAATAGAACAGAAGGTGTTACAAAACAAATTGATAAAGAAAATCTCAGATTGAAAATCGAAAGAAGTTAAAGACTGTAATTTTTTGCTGAAAAGTGGAGCTAAAGGGTGCCTCTAAGAGGCACATAAATTTTGGATATTTTGAAAACAATAAGGAAGTCAAGGATTCTAAAAATGTAGATAAATTTAGAGCCTTATTGAAGTTTCATGTCAAAGCAGAAGATCAGTTTTTTCAAATACATTTAGAAACAGCTAATAAAAATGTGACTTATTTAAGTCCCAGTATGCAGAATGAAATTATAGAGACATGCAGAAACATTTTGATATCAAAACTTGTATGCTTTGTTAAAAAAAAACTCATTTTGTTTTCATTGCAGATAATACAACAGATATATCAGGAAGTGAACGTCGATCAAGTTGAAGGCATATTTTTTATTTGTGAAGACTTCCTAAAATTTGGAACTATCTGTGATACGGAACTTTTTTTATCTCAGATGCTAATTCAATCTCCTAGAGAGATTAGTCTTGATCTCAATAATTTGTGAGGTAGATTTGACAGGACTAGTAATATGAGTGGGAAATTTAATGGCTGTACAGCAAAAGTGAAATATTCCCACGTGATTTACAAACACTGTGCAAGCCATTGCTTGAATCTAGCTCTTTCTCACAATTGCACAGTTCCTGGCATTAGAAATTGTTTAGGAACTAACTATGCAATCAATTATAATTTTTTTTAGAAAATCACCAAAATGGGAATCTGTATTGCTAAAAAGCATTGAAAAAGTAAAATCGGAATCAAAAAGGAAATGCCAATCAAATTCTGTGAAATGAGATGGATTGAACATTTAGATGTACTTTCAATGTATGCTGAATTATGCAACATCATTAATGATTCCCTTGCTGAAATTAAATAATTTACAAATAGTGAAGCATCAATTAAAGCTTTCACATTTAGATTGGTTATAAAAACATCTGTCGTTGTAATTGGAATATGCATTGCTAATTATGTATTCTCACTTTCCCATGGATTAGCTGAACTCTTGCAATCCGAACAAAGTGACTTGAAAACCTGTCTGCATTTGTGTGAAAATTTAGAAACAGAAATTCAAAAATTACATTCAAAATTCACCAACATTTTTTAAAATAGTGAGAAAATTGTGTGATCATCAGGTGGCTATGAGCTTGAAATTCCTAGGAGAACTGCAAAGCAGATGCAATGATCAAATATAGAAACTGGCAGAACAAGAGTATTATAGGATATCACTTTTTCTGCTGATTTTTGATTTCTTTACATCTCAAATTCACAAAGATTCTTATGACACATAAAAATTTTGCAGAGCTTAGACATTTTTCTTTCTCAAAACATTAAACAAGCAGCAGATGATGAAATCCTCCTATCTATAGAAGCCATCAATAAACAATGGTCAGGTGATAATATTTGCAGTAAATAAGTATTTTTTGATGAGGTGAAGATGTGGAGGTGTCATTGTATTGATCAAAAATATCATTCAATGGACTTTATCCATTGCTTGAATATTTGCAACTCTCATTTACATGTTATGATTCACAATATGTTGAAGTTGTTTGCAACTTTACCTGTAACAACAGCCACAGCTGAATGATCATTTTTTATATTATGTAGAATTAAGACTTACTTACGGAACATGACATCAGAGCAGAGATTGAATGGCTTAGCTATAATGAACATTTGCCAACAATTGTGTGCTTCCTTAGATGCTGACAAAGTTTTAGATACTTTGATGAAGAGCACAAGAAGACTTATACTTTTATAATTATTATACAAATATGTTACTTTATTTCTAATACTAAATATGTTTCAGTGGTATTCCAAATTTTAATATTTTATATGTAGAATCTCATATTAAAATTTTTTTAAGCTTACTTAACCTATCGCAATACCGCATTCAATTCAATTTTAAAAATTTAAATTAAAAATGTACTTTTCTTTTGTTTAAATAACATTGTTTATAAAATAATTTATTTCAGAAGGTATCATATTATAAAACAATAAAATATTCTAGGCAATACTGAAATTTTTCATGGAAGTACTACTAATACTTTTGTGTTTAGCAAGAAGAATCAGAAGCCTTATACTTTTATAATTTATAGTTGCATTACTTTACTTTTAACAGTGGCGTATACTGGGGGCTAGAATCCCTCCCCTGACCATTGGCAGTTTACCATATACTACTACATATTCATCCGCACACCAGTTATAGAAAATTTAATAATTTTTTTCCCAGCTTACACCTTAAGTGGTTCATTATAAACAAACAAAATACTTTTACTACATATTTATCTTATTTGTGCTCCAAATATATATACAAAATCAATAAAACACTAACTTTTTAAAGTTACTGCTTTTCCATACATATAAAATATATTATGTTTGTGTATTTTACTCATAAAATGCCATTTTTGGATATACTTGATCTTGAAAATTAAAAAATAAAAATTGACTGTGGCACTGTACTTGGAGGGATGTTGCCCCTGGACCCCCCACGATTCTTTCTTATAACTCACTTTTTCTGTCTAACCCATCTAGATCATTTTCTTACCATGCCCCAATTGAAATTAGGGAGTATTATTTTTGCAAATAAAAATAATATCCCACCATGAAAACTTTTCTGTGTATACCCCTGGGGTGCTATAACTATGTGATAAATTGGGTCATCATTAATGTCACCTTATCACTACTTATGATATCCTTAATTTAAATTTATTTTAGTACCTCAAATTTGAAGCAATTCTTAAAATAATAATAAAATTGATATAGTGACAATGATATGTGCTTGTTTGCTGTGCATATATTTGAGAATGGTAGAGCAACAGATTTTAAATCAGCATAACAGGATTTGCACTTTAGCTTACAAACACAGCATAATTTATACATATAGATTTAATTATAACCCTATTATCTCTTTCGCAAATATCATTCCATTAGAAATGTTTACAAAAAAAAAATAAAAAATAAAAACAACATAATAACAACAAACATTTTGTGTCATTAATGGAAAGACTTAAAATTTATTATTGCTTTATCAAAAGTTTAATAGCGGTTGATTTATACCTAGGGCATATTGCGAAACTTGGTATAGTGAAGAGAATGGTGGACTCATGAATTTTATGGTAATTGGATCACTTTCTAGCTGAGAATTTTGGTCAATTAAGTAATAATATTGTTGTTCTCATCCTACTACCTTGATATTTTATTTACTTTGGACCTCCCAAGCAGGTACTCATGATTAATTCATTAGTATCTAAAGATCAAAATAGCTTTAGAGGTTCATAAAGATATTTTAGCTTAATTCAATGAAATCCATTAAAGTAATGAACTGCAGAATTTTAATTGGCTCTACATACATAATTTTATTTAGTTTCCTGTATATTCAGTATTTTTAACATTGGTTATAATATAAAAGAAGGTATATTTATTTTATTTTACTTAATTGTCTCATATTTCTTATCTCTTTAACTGGAACAAATAGCTCATTTGCTACAATTTCATAGATAACAAATTATTTACTTTTTCAGGCAAGTCATCTTTAACATTATATAGATGCAACAAAATATGTAAAAAAAATATTTTAAATAGTATTTTTACATAAACAATACTAGCTGACAAAAAAGTATACAAATAATAAAGTAATCTGATTAAAAAGTAAAAAAAAAAGAATCTAAGTTAATTTGCAATTTTTGGAAAATGATTGGAAATTGCAGGAATATTGTCATTCCATGTCTTGCGTTGTTAGCCGAGAGGTATCGCAGCCGCCATGCAAGCAAGTAGTTGGTTGCAGATGGTTGTGGGTTCGTGTCCCGGCCGATGCTATGACATATGGAAAATATATATATATATTGTCATTCCATAAAAGCATTTGAGGCTCAAATAAATAAAAATCAAAAAGGCCTCAAATGCTTTTATAAAATGACAATATTCCTGCAATTTCCAATTGTTTTATAACAAATCTTAATTGGTAAGATATGATATTTTCCAAGAAAAGCAAATTAAACAAGGTTTAGTTTTTTTCTACTTTTTAGTTGACTAGTACTATTATATATTAGTACGTAAAAAAGTAAAAAAAAAAAAAATTGTTTACATATTATTTTGTTAAAATTAAAATAAAAAAAATCTCTGAGCAAATTTCAAAAATGTGGACATACAGATAGAAACATACACAAACATGACAAGTTAATAAAAAAAGAATATAATATTGCAGTTTCATGAGTGGGCACTAAATACGGATTTTATGCATAAGCCTTCTGGCATCCATTGATTACTTTGGCTTGCACTGAGTGGCACTACTGTATGGAGTGTTTTGCCTGTTTAATAACAGTTATGAGCAAGCATAAGAAATGGTGATCATGTGATATTCAGTGGTTTAATACCAATCCTGCCTAATAGGATAGTGGTGGCTATGGTTGTAAAAGAGCCAAAGACACCAAAATGTATGGGAACTGAACTGAGTTCAGACCCATAAGACTATATAAGCTAATGAGTTTAGATTGAAAATATTATTGTGTTTTCAATTTGATTCTCATAGTTTTGTAGTTAAGTAGAGATAAAAGGTGGCTGATGCAGGGTTGCATTAGATCCTAAGATCTAGGTGCAGTGATCTCAGATCCAATGCTTCTCACTGATGAGCCACAAGCCAGAAACTAGTCTGGAGATATTGGCTGAGTAGGCACTAGATAGGGATTTTATGCACAAGCCATCTGGCATCCATTGATTACTCAGGCTTGCACTGAGTGGCACTACTGTATGGAGAGTTTTTCCTGTATAATAATAGTTTCTTTCTTATTGGCTCATTGAAAATTTTAAATACAAAATCAAAAAAAGGTTTTAATAATGGATCTTTTTGTTATTGATGTAAAAGTTTATGTAAAAGCATCATTTTTATATTTTTTAACATTGTCTAAACTGTTCTAAGCAATACTTAGTTTTTTTCTGCTTATTTAGAATTAATTTTAAATTTGATTTTTCCACTGTTTAAGTTTTTAATATTTAAATATAAGTATATTATATATACTTAATTAGAGGAGATTTGAAGCTACACTTTCAAGCTTTCTTAGGTCATCCACCCTATCTTATACAAATGGTACACATGACCACATACATGTGAAAAAGATAAATGATCTCCATTATACATATTTCATGCTGAACTAACTGATGAGTGCTAGTTCAGCATGAAATCCATATATTGGAGATCATTTAGCTTTTTCACATGTATGTGGTCATGTGTATCATTTGTACAAGATGGATTGTATGACCTAAATAAACTTGAAAGGCTGGATTAAATCCCCTGTAAATATAAGTTTTTGATTGTTTAAGAATGACAATACTTGCAACCATTTTGTCATATTACTAAAATAATTTTTTGTTCTTACTCTATTATTTTGAAATTCAAATATTGCATGATCTTTTCAGCAAAAAAGAGCACATTAAATAAATAACACAAAAAAGTCATTGTTTTTTGTAACTGATATAAGCTTATTCAAAAGATAAACATTTATATCCTGTTTATTTGTATATAGGGTGTTCATACATTTAAAATAATTGAGTATGTCTGGAGGTAAAACTTCAGTCACATAACTTTGTCATAACAATGGCATTCTTTTTGTCATAAAGAAAAAGAAATATATTCTCTTGTGATAGCTCATATAATCAGATGTGTATTATAACACAAAGAAATAAAGATCTTTAAGGATGCGTAGAGAGATGTTGGTGATCATTCAAAGTTTTTTGAAGTAATTGATATGCTTGAAGGCATTGCCCAATAAAAAAAATTAAATGTTCAATGGCTGTGAATCAATCTAGATAATAAATCAACAAGATTTGGCTTTTATTAGTATAATTATATATTGTTTTGATAGAATATGGATAGGAATTTAACACTACAGTAGGACATGTAATAGGGCATGTAATTGTAGATGAAGATATGTCATTCAAAATTATCCAATGCTATGTATATAAAATTGAATGATTTATTGCCCAGGACCATAAGAAATTTGAGCATCCAAAGTGAAACAATAAAATTTTAAATCTATGGATCTTTTTTTTTTCATATGTCATAACATCTGCCATGAGGTGGACCCACAACAACCATCTGCAACCAACTGCTTGCTTGCAAGGAGGCTGCACTGACCTCTCTGCTATCAACGCTTCTTGTGCTCTAGAATTCACCCTGAACAGGGCATAGTGTAGTATGTTCAATATAGTATGCCCATTGGCAGTATTGTTACAGATAGCTGCTGATTCATCTATATTACCATGCTGTCTCTAAATAAGATTCTACAATTATGAATGCTTATACAAACTCATTATTTTTTATTCGTCTATGGTAATGTGTCATTATTGTACCAACAGTTCTATCTTGTAGTAATACAAGTTACTACAAATACAATTTTGTGTTCATGAATTCTTTCACTGATTTCTTTACTCTCCAATCTGTAATACATATTACCAATATACGGAGAGATTCATGTTGGGAGTAACAAGAAAAGATTGAAAACACAATATATGCATAAGAGAACAAACAGGTGTTACTGACCTCATTGAAAAAATTAAAAGACTGAAGTGGACATATTGTTAGAAGAGGTGATAATAGATGGACAATTGAAATTATAAACTGGATTCCAAGAGATTGTAAAAGACCCAGAAAGAGACCACATATGAGATGGATAGATGAAATAAGAAAGGGTGCAGGCGTGATGTGGAGAAGAGAAGCTAAAGATCAGAGAAGATGGATTGAACTTGGAGGGACCTTCATCCTGCAGTGGATTGATAATGGTTGATGATGATGACGACAATCATTTGCATATCTTTGAGCTATCTAGTGATGAAAAAATCCAATCTGGCTGAAAACAAAGCTTTCTTGATAGTTATTCCAACAGCCATTTTAAAATTATCGTCATTAAACGTTTTCATATTTCTATATTTTAATATACGTTTTGCAATTTGATACATAAATCAAATACACACACCCATATATAGACCTAAAAAATAATTTTCTAAAATACGAAAAAGAATTAATCCATAGATTACCTACTAGATTAATCTTTTCATGGCATAAGCCATTAAATCACTTTTATAATAAGTTCATTATTGAATCATACAAATTCGCAACTGGATATTAAATTTTAAATATTTCTAATCATAAACGAAATTAATCTATGAAATACATATATCACTTTTGATTTAATTAACTAGGATTTAAATAACAAATCCTTTTTTTGTTTTAAAAGTAAACATACCCTTCACAGGTTTGAATTAGATGAGGAGAGATGAAGATATTTAAGGTAGTTTTGATTATGAAGAAAAAAGCAATATATATATATAGTTAGAGACTAACCTGCTCTTTTGCAAGTGATTTTTGATATGTTTACATATACAATAAAATAAAAGAATTGTTTAAGCAAAAGAGCAAGACAAAACTAATCAATAATCAAAATAAAAATTCAATTTTATGGAATAATTAAATATTTAACATTAGTTCAGCTATAGATGAAATTACTTAATATTTCTGGGTTAAAAAAATAAATGTAAATATTTATCTATATATGTTTATTCAAATATTTTCTAACCCTGAGTTAGATGTTTTCACTCATTAATGATGACAATATATATGTAGTCTTTGCATATATATAATTCTTGTAAATAATTAAAAAAATAAGTAATTACGTTATAATTACTATTCTAATTTTATTTTAATAAAAACACCCACACTATAGAAAAAAGTAAAACCAACTTGCAAACAAGTGGTTTATTCTTCATCTGAAAATAGGATGAAAGTAGAAGGGTTATGTTTTTATAAGATAATAAGATAAGGCAAAGAGAACGAGAGACTAAAAGTACAATAAAATTATTAGACCATCATTTTATCTTAGATATCAATTAATTATTAAACATGTACAATACATGATAATTGCAAATAATAATACATCACTCATTTGTCTCCATCTTTATAAATATTAAAACGTAATTAATGGTAATTTGGAAATATAAGTAGAAATTCCGAAGAAGATTGCTGGAGCAATCGAAAACATCTAGTGGGTTGTAAAAAAGCATTGTAAAAAGTAATAAAGAACATAGATGATATTAATATTATATGGATTTGGCAATGCAATAAGAAAGATAAAGTTACAATACTTCGTAAAGAGAATAATCATCATCATTGAATGATTTATTTCTCAAATTCACCAAAAGTTTGAACCCAGATGTCATAGACCGTAGAGCTATGATAAATGGACTTTGAGACTATTTATCATGTGATGGGTAAAAATAATAGAATGGTTTATGGCTTTAGAGTTTATAAGGAGTATGCATTTTCGTTTTTTTTTATTTAATCAAAACAGATTGATCTGAAAGATATATAACCATCTCTCTCTCTCGCTCGCTCGCTCGCTCGCTCTCTCTCTCTTACACCTACATTACAAATCTTATAATAATACAGCACTAAAAAAAAACAAATGTTAAAATAAATGGTTCTGAACAGAGCCAATTCATGTCAAATATCGATTGATTACAGTACCTCTTTCCTAGACCCATCAACCTCTTTTCAAGAAAGGAGAAAAAGTACTTAATATAAACAATAATTAATTAGATATTAAATCACATTTGAAACAACTAATTTTTTTGTTGCTTTAAAAGTGTTTAACATTTAATCAATATTTTTAAAGTTAATTTAAACTATTTATTATCTAAAATTAGATTTTCTTTTTTCATTGTGATATTAATTATGCAAGTAATAAAATGATAAATCTCTCAATATGTTTGAAGATCAGCAAAGGAATTGCTTAATATTATAGTTTAACAGAAGATGAACTAATCTTACATCATTCTTTGGGGAGTTTGAATTATTAAGTGCCATTAATTTGTAAAATCTCATCACTGTCTTCTTATCACTAGTTGTGTTAAGACTTCCTCGACAAGGAAATCGGTTACTTGGGACACATTGCTCCAGATCTATATTCGTCTAAGCACAAGAGACCTATCCATATAATAGTGAGAATTTACAGCAGGGGAACCATAATTCAAAAAGAAACTATTTTTTCTCTTTTTTAATGTAAATATAATTTATATGAAAATATTTATATACATTTATAAAGAAAGTAAATATAAATATTTCTAAAAATTTGAAAGAAAAAAAACACAAAATCTAAATCAATTTAAATTTTATTTTATTATTACTAATGTAAATCTTTACACAATTGCATTCTGGGAATTCTTTTGGCTAACTAAAAAGCAAATCATTCAAAACATTTAACATGGAAGCTGTTTGCTTCTCTGATCAGAAAGACTGAACCATATATCTATTCCTGACATTCTATTTGCTCTTTGGCAGAGTCATTCATTTTCTCTTCAGTTCCGCTAAAAATTAATTTCACATTAGGCCATCATACTGACCACAGTTCAAAAGGTCAAAATCATCCGCGTGTATCCTAGATGTTTATGGACACACAACTTGATGAGAAAACCTCAAAATCCAATTTATACATTAAATTGTTTCAAGTCATAAATAATCATACTAAATATAATTAGAAATAACAACGATACATTCAGTTGAATATTTCAGTCTTATAATTTTTAATATGTAACCAAATGGGTATGTGTGTGTATACATATATGCATTTGCGATGTGTGAAATTAATTCAAAGATAGTCTTAGAAAAAACCTGAGTAAAACCAAAACAATATTTAATATGCATGCTGCCAGTCCAGGTTACTGATAAGATTCACAGTTAATAAATAAAGAAATGATGACATATGGGTTTGTTTAATTAATCAATGGTGCAAAATTTCCTCGTTGTGATTTTTTATTGTCCCTTTATAATTATTACCTGTATTATCATCACTCACTTAATTAGAAAAGTATTGAACCTGACCATCATGAGTCCTTTTATGCTGCAGTTTGTGCATTTTCTCTGCCATCTTTCTCTATATCTACAAGATTGTTCAATCGTGTTTGTATCCCTTGATTTCAACAATATTTCAGATTAATTTTTTCATATTTTTTTTGTTTCTTACAGGTTTGTATGTATAAGTATATAAAGTATTTAAAAAAAGCTCTTAGCATTGAAAAATGTACCAGAGATTAGTTATAATCTTGCATGACATAATAAAATCAATCATGACATTTTGGTATTATATTTAGGACAATAGTTAACAAAATTATTTGAGTGATTGTCAATTCAAATTAGAGACTTCCCTATTCTACAAATATAAAAGATCCTAAAAAGATGATTTAAATATGTCTATTGTCAGAAATTATGAACAAGCCAATATATTTGGTGAACAGCTAACTTAAGTTATAAAATAGTTATAATTCTAGCAAAAATAATAGCAGAATAAACTAGAGATAGTAATGATAACTGGATTTTTTAAAAAAAATATGTCATAAGTTCCATTTTAAAAATTTAAAAAATAAAAATATGTATTAAATATACAATGCTTTGTACTTTATATACATTTCTTTATTAAGCAGATTTTAGTTGAAGGCTAAAATGAAGCTTTTTGATTTAATTACTTGCTTCTGGTATCAAATTGACATTATATTTTTTAAATTAATTTCATTTACTGAAATTTTGTTTTTAACAAATCCAGAAAAAATGGGGAGGGGGAATTATTCATTAAAATAAATATAATTGAAAAAAAAAAGAAAATAAAAAAGATTTCACTGTGCTGAATATAAATATTTTTTAAAGAGTTAAAATAATATATTTTATTTAAAAAAACATTTTGTTTTAAATCTTTACTTTTTAACAACATTTTATTTAAAATATATATATACAATGAAAGTATTATTAGAAATATAAAAAAAAATCTAAATAAAGAAAAAGAGAGAAAATAATACTGTTATTAATTTAAAGCATTTCCTGTCTGACGTCACAAATAATTTTAGAAATGCTACTATCATAATAAAAGCAATATATACTTTTTGAAAAAGCTACGTGAAAGCATCATATTATCATTAAAAAATAAATATTCAGTAGTGTAATATAAAAAATATCGGTTGTTTTCTCATCCTTGGTGTTCGCCTCAAGATGTCGCTATTTCTAGGTAAATTCCTAAAAATATACCATTTCACCGGCCTTCACCCAACAAAAGAGGAAATTTTCTACGTTATAAACGCAGAAAAGCCCTCATGTTATGTTGGACGGAGACGGTGGCGGTGATAGAAGCCAACACAAATGAGACTTCTTTCTATGATAAAACACAGAAAGAGTTCCCGACGGCTGCTGGTTATGGCTTTTTTTTTCTATGCTAAAAGCAAAGAGAAAGTAATGCCTTGATCAGCTGCTGTAGTAGTCGATTTTGTTCATCATTTTCTCATAATAGTAGAATATCTATTTTCTCTGTACTTTCGTGTGAGAGTGTGTATATTTGAAGCAGTCATAGTTTTTTAAAATTTGATAAGACGTCTATTTTTTTAATATGTTATAACTTACTTTACTGTTGTAAGTTTAGTAATAATGTCCTGAAGATTCCATTACGAATGGGTAACCCTCAAAATTGCTTTTAAGGGTGCGACATGGAAAAAAAATTAAGAATCACACAAAAAGTACCGTTTTCACGAGAATTCGTCCGTGACCAGTTACTTTTGCTATACTGTATATATATACACACAAACAAAAACAACCCAGTGTCTAATTATTAGGAATTACTTGTCCAAAAAAGAAAATTAGTCGGGTATTATTATTATTATTTTTTTGTTACATTTATTAGTTCAAAATAAGATTAGTTTTTATATCTACAACAAAAACAACTCACTTCCTGATTAATTACTGTCTTAAAAAAAAAAAAAGCAAATTCAACAGGGTTTGGTTTTTTTAATGGAGTATTTGAATTATGGTATTTTTATTATTATATATATACCCAAGATTTACCCCCTCCCCCAAAAAAAAAATCCACTTTCTGATTAATTACTGTCAAAAGAAATGCAAATTAGTCGGCTATCATTTTTAAATTTAGTATTTCAATAATGGTACCCTTTTTATATAGACAGAGTTAACAAAAACAACCCACTTTCTGATTCATTACTGCCCCCCCCCCCCAAAAAAAAAAGAAAACGGAAATTAGTCGGGTATCATTTTTCAATTGAATCTTTCAAAGACGGTCCTTACTAATAGTAGTCGGGTATCAATTCTAAATTGTAGTATATAAATGACATTACTTTTGATAGATTTAGAATTACGTCTTGCTTTTTTAATAAAAATAATTGATTTTTACTCTTGACCAAAAATACCGTAACTTTAAAAAAAGACACACATAAAGTCCAAAAAAAAATGTGAAAAAACCCCGTAACTTTAAAGACACACACACAAACTCAAAAACAATCTAAGATTAATAAACATTGACTTATTATGTCTTGCTTTTGAATCAAATGATTGATTTACTCTTGCAAAAAAAAAACCGTAACTTTAAAAAGACACACATAAAGTCCCCCAAAAAAAATATTAGAAAAAGCCCCATAACTTTAAAGACACAAACACAAATTCAAAAACAAGATAAGATTAATAAACATTTACTTATTACATCTTGCTTTTGAATAAAAGTATTGATTTACTCTTGCAAAAAAAACCCGTAACTTTAAAAAGACACACACACACACAAACTCAAAAACAAGATAAGATTAATAAACATTTATGAAAAAAATGAAAAAACTAACATTATATAATAGTATTAGTTAGTAGAATATTTTATTATAAATCGAAGAAATCAGATCTTTTTAGATCAAATCGATCATTTAGGTTGGGCCCTGGAATCGTTATATGTATATGTTTTTGATTAACATCAACGCCATCTCTAGGCGAACACCAAGGATGTGAATACAACCAAAATATCTTAAAATAAATAAACATATTTAATTTTTTGTTGACATTGATACAAAGAAAATAAAATAACTGTTAAATTCAGTTTATGTTCTGCAAGTCTATTCATATATTTTCTCCTGATTAGAACTATTTTATTCCTCTCTGATTACTCAATTGTTTCAGACATCTAAGAATAAAAACTAAAACTAAAATAATCAACAAATTAAATATATAATTGAAATCCATGAAAATCACATGATAATTTCTGAATAAAATTATTGATTGCATTTTTACCCATAGAGAGCATATGGACACATTACTTAGACTTTATCTAGCACGTGACTATAAATTTCAGCTTATATGCTGATTTTACCATATTTTTTATTGTTAAAAGGAAGTTGCCCTGACAACAGGTTGAGATTGTTATTGATATTGGGATTGTCTAAGTATTGACTGATATTAATGAATATATATATATATAATAACTGGATCATTCCTAAGCCTTGCCATTGTATGTTGCATTTCTAAATAATCATCTAAAAGAAGTTTTTAATCAATGTATCATTTCTTTATTTAATTAAAAAAAGATAAAAATTGCAATTAAATCCAATGATGTTTATTTGGAGTAATAATAATAAAAAATCAAATCTGGCTTAAAAACACAGAAAAAGAGAGAATAATTGATATCAACAAGTTTTGATTGGACATCAAACAACAAGCAATTTGCTACTTATTTGAACAGAAATGATACGACTAAAAAGTTTTATTTCTTTTTAAAATAAGGAAAGAATATCTAATGTGTGACAGCTTATCTGCAATCCATTTCCTGATATGGATTTAAGTACAGGCTAACTAAACTTTGAATTTTTTAAATTGTAATCAGAATTAGAGTCTTACTTCTGTAATAATTGGATGGTAAAAGAATACCTAGCTATTTTTAAGAATAAAATAAAACAAGTATGAAAAAAAAAATCTTCAGTATCAAACATATAACAAGCCTAGTAAATGGTACATTCATCTTGGTTGTTCATCTATGAGGGATTGTTGAAAAGCCTTTTGCCTTTACAGTGAACTTATTATTTTGAAGACTATTTTAGCTTTTCTTAATTGGATGGCTAATTATATAGACCAAAAGATGGCTATTGATACGTAATAATTACACAAACAAATACTGAAATACTATAATCAATGACACCATAATAAATCCTAAATATAAGGTAAAAATAAACAGATGTTAACTTAAATGTTAGATCATAAAAGCATTGAAAAAAAAAGAAAACGCATGTCCATCATCATGTTGATGTTTTAAAATATACAAGTGTCTTAACATTATAAAAGAAAATTTTATTTTATTTATTAAAGTATATATCTCTTAATTAAATAAAGTTATCAACTTTAATTAATTAAATTACTATATCATGTTATAAGAGC
Source organism: Epiperipatus broadwayi (assembly GCA_028023455.1). NCBI lineage: Eukaryota > Metazoa > Onychophora > Udeonychophora > Euonychophora > Peripatidae > Epiperipatus > Epiperipatus broadwayi. The sequence goes on from JAQFVV010000004.1 coordinate 3,042,577, forward strand.
GACGACTTTATATTACAGTTTCTATAATAATAATAAGCAACAATATCTACTAAGATTAACTGGAGTTATCAAAGAATTGAAACATAAGTAAACAAAAAACAAAAATTATATAGGGTCAATAGATGAGTTTCTTTATATAAAAATTGGGGGAGGGGGGATCATATAGTATGATACATTCAATTTTATTCAAAGAGTAATGCTATGTTTAGAGTGAACTTTTTTTTTAAATGATCATATTTTTAATTTGCTTAAAAATATTCTGTTGACAGAGTGCCCTCCAGGAGTAATTAGGCATCTCGAATTTTAAATCTCAAAATATAAACATATGTTTTTACTTATTGTATTCAGAAGAATATTATACTAAGATTACAAGAGCAAGTAATTAGTGATAAAGTTGTAAATTATATCGTGGTGAAACATTATTAATAAATATGTAACATAAATATTTTTACAAATTCATTCATGGAATAAACAAGTCCCAATATTACTAAGATAATTCACAAGCAAGATTAAACGAACATGTAAGCAACACCCACTTTTTCTATGTGTGTGCTTTCCAAAAATGTATGTCTGTGTTTGTTAATTGGTTTTTACTTTTTTTTTTTTTTGTAATTCAATGAAAGGTGAAAATATGAAATCAAACTACACGATTACTTTTGGATATAACAAATATTTGTAACCTTTCCTAATTTTAAAACTGGTAGATCTAGCAATATTCCTATAACCTGGAATTCGAGTCTGAGCCAGAGAAACTTTGGATTTCATTCAAACCACAAATTAAGCTTACGAATTTTTTTTTCAGCTAGTTAGTTCCGACAAGTCAATAATAATCCAATAACGATTAATAAAAGGTTATATATATATATACACACATTATGTTTGAAGAGAATATATTTTAAAACCTTCACTTCAGATCAATTCATGCATCTAATTTCCATGTCTATAGAAAAACTTTCATTACTGTTATTACTTCTCCAGTAGCTGATAAAGTTATTTATCATCGCTTTAGAAATTATCTTCTTTTTTTTTTACTTAAGAAAAAATGACAGATATTATTAACTCATCTTAAAATATTCCACTAAATTTAATCAGGAATATTTAAAAGTTATTGGAAAATATTTAGCATGCATGCATAGAAATAAATAAGACATAAAATTGATATAATAAGTATTGATTTTATTTTAATCCCATACATTATAAAAATATATTAACAAGTTCATGTTTTATCTTTATGTTCATGTTTTCTACTCATAAATATGAATGGGTATAAAGTGAATTAAAAAATGAGACTTTCTAAACTATTTAAGAAAATATTTGTTACCATTACCAGCAGACAACCATACCAATATATTTATTTCTAGCACTCACTAATTGCGACCAATGATAATTGAATATTACTGTATGATTTTCTATTTTCATGCTGGTTTAGCATGAAATACTGATATTGGTGATCATTTATCTTTTCGACATATATGTGTTCAGGTGTATCAGTGATATGAGATAGAGTGGTGAGTGGTGTGGAAGTCTGTGCTCATATACCCTATATATTACACAAAGGTAAAGCAGAACACTTAACAAATAAGAACTATCTTGCTTTCTATCTACTGTTTAAGAGGTTTTAGGGCATAAATAATTCCGAAGTGGTTCTCATCCTATGAATATAATACAAATCCACTGTCAGGATCATATGTAAAAAAAAAAAAGTTACTACAATTAATTTCATTTTTAAAATAAACAACTCTATTTTTTTATTATTAAACTGTATAAATTATTTATTAACCAGAATGTGCTCTTCCAAACCTACCTCTCATGCATTTGAAGAGTCTCATTAATTTATAATCACTACCTGAATTAACAATCAACTGTTCACTATAGAAATCTTTGAGAAAAATATCAACTTTTTAAAATTTCTAAGATAATCATATCATGGGTCACTGGTGATATGAAAACAATCACAACCTCATATGGTAAAATGTTTATTTCAATGGTAGTACTATACAGATTTATTCAATATGCAGTTAATTCTTATAAATTCATTATAATTGATTTACTATGAAAAGGTAATAATTAATGTTCAATATATATATATGAAAAACAAAAAAACACAAGTTAAAACTTGCTAACGCTTGTATTTATGATAATAGATGGCGTTCTACCAAAAACACCATCAAGCGTAAGTTTGTTTACATAAACGTCAGAGCAAGCATTCACTATCTCTAACTTTAGTTCCACCTTCAGATCATGATTTTAAGCTATTTGCTATCGTCAGTGAAGGACAGGAATAAGAAAATAGATCTAAACACAAACTCTGAGCGTTTATGAAACAGTTTCTATTCAGCTTGCAAGCATGAATCTTTTAGACACATAATGTCTTCAAACTCAGCATAGCAAGCCAGATAGCTACATGGGTCTAATATAAGTTCAGCATCACCACATAGTAGAAGCCTCTGCAATATATATCATTGCAAGAAAGACCTCAAAAGTAGAACGCCATCTATTGTCATATATATATATATATATAATGTATAGGGAGCATACCAAAAGCTCAAACACATTCTTATTGATAAGTGCAGTAAGAGAAAGATATTTAAAAATCCCTATCTAGAATATTCCTATCCCCAGACCAATTTTGGTTTTGGCTTTTGGTTCACCTCAGTAAGGAGCTAAAATAGTCAGACACTAGATCTAAAATATCAACTCAAAACCTTAAAGCTCAAAACCAATTGGTCTGGGGATATGAATATTCTAGATAGGGATTTTAAATAATTTTCTCTTACCGCACTTATCAATAATAGTTTGTTTGAGCTATTGGTATGTTCCCTATATTACATATTTGTAAATACAAGCTTATAAAAGCAATGTCATATGATATATGACTTGCTTTATTGATCATATATATATATGATATGTAAATGAGGCTTAATGGTAAATGTGACATTTAAAGGTTCCATTTTTCAATAATGGAACACATCCATTATTTCTGTCCATACAATGTAGATTCTTTGTAATTGCCCAAGCCTCTTTATATTTTCTATTTCTGTCATCTCTTCCTGCACAGATTGTTTTCACATTGATGAGAGTGAAAGAGTGGCCCATAGTGAGCTCATAATTGAGAAAAATTGATTTGTATTTGTTATTTTGTTTGGCTCTATTGTGCAAGTATGTATGTTGGACAATTCTCATGAATCTATTTGTTTAAAATGTATTGTAATATACAGAACTACAGGATGGGCACTGCATGTTATTTTATAGATGACTTGAAGAAAATCCTCAACTAGTATTTTGTATTTTGAGTTATTTAGTGATGGAAGCAATCTAAAACTTACCTATAAGTATTAGTGCATATATTTCTTAGATTTTTGCAATCCTAGGAATGTATGGAAGATTTATCCATGCTTTTGGTGTATTATTTATGCTATTTTGTTTTTGTGTTTATTTCCATTTTGTAGGACATCAGAAATTTCAGTCTGCCCCAGTGATTGCTCATTATTTTGATTAGAATAAATGTGGTCATCATTATAATGTAAATATGTGGGTTTGTTTTCTTTTTTTTTTAAAAATAAAATTTTAGATCACCATTTGTCTGAAGATCCCACGCAAGCATCATTTTATAAGATGACAAAGTGAGAATAGTTATTGCTAGATGAATATGAATGTAATATTTACTATTTTTACTTACTAATACTCTAATTTGTACAGTTCAAACTTGATCCATTCATTTAAAAATGAAACCTTTTTTTTTTACTTTGTTGATTAAGAAGTATATAATGTACAAGTATAAAGAAATAATTAAAAAAAGATATTATCATACTGAATGTTATCAAAAATAGAGAGAGGATCAACACTGTGTGAGTGGCTGCACTCCCTCTACTCACTACTAGCATGCAGTTTCTTATCTTGGGCATCTTCTCAGACACACAACATCCAAATACTGCATAGCTGAAACTGTAAAGTGCACAATTTCATACAAAGAATTTTGTAATTTTTTCATGAACTAGGGTATGGCTACTGACTTTAAATTTAAAGATTATACAATGTACAGATATAAAAAATTAAAGAAAAAAGATTCATTGTGAATGTTATAGGGGGTGTTGCAGTTTCTCAGTGTTTTATACATGAGCCACCACTGCAAGCTTCTAAGGTGTAGCTTTCTTATTGATGATTTAATATATTTTATAAACTGATACAAAACTTCTATTAAAGTCTGATAGGAACTCTAACAAGAACTAATTTTTTTAACATTCGATGTCTTCTTTACCAATTAGCTATTTTTAAAAATAAATCAATAAAAGTTATATTGATTGCCCTGTCAACAAAAAACAAAAACAAAATTGAATCAAATTTTGAAATATGGATATAGAAAAGTTCGTAAACACAATTAATTAACTCTTCATGTTTTACAAAATGTTTTCTTCTAATCACAAGTTAAATCTTTTCCATTTCACAAAAAATACAATTAATAAATTTTGCAAGATTAACAAATCATATTTTGAAAAAAACTGACATTACCAAAAAATCTATTAGTTATTTTTAAAATAAAAATTAAAATAAAGTAACTTGTTTCTTTTTATTTAATCATTTAAAAAAAAGAAAAATATGAAATAATATATAATTTTATAAAATATTTAAAGAATTTGAACAATTTCAATAATGTATTTTAACCATCACATGATCACCATCTCTTATACTAGCACATAATTGTTTATAAACAAGGCAAAACTCTCCATACAGTAGTGCCACCCTGTGCCAACTAGAGTAATCAATGGATGCCATGCATAAAATCCCTATCTAATGCCTACTCATCCAATATCCACAGACTAGTTTCTGGCTTGTGTCCTTCATCAGTGAGGAGCTTTGGATCTGGGAGCACTGCACCTAGATCTTAGGATCTAATTCAACCCTCCAGCAACCACCTTTTATCTCTACTTAACTATAAAACTATGAGAGTGAAAGTGAAAACACAAAAATATTTTCAATCTAAGCTCAATAGCTTATATAGTTCAGACCCACATGACTATATAAGCTATTGAGCTTAGATTGAAAATATTATTGAGTTTTCAATTTTATTCTCATAGTTTTATAGTTAAGTAGAGATAAAAGGTGGCTGCTGGAGGGTTGCATTAGATCCTAAGATCTAGGTGCAGTGCTCTCAGATCCAAAGCTCCTCATTGACGAAGGCCACAAGCCAGAAACTAATGTGGGAATATTGGATGAGTAGGCATTATGCACAAGCCTTCTGGCATCCATTGATTACTCTGGTTAGCACAGGGTGGCACTACTGTATTGAGAGTTTTGCTCTGTATTTTAACCAATTAATATTATTATAAATCATCACAATGTTTTGTTTTTGCACAAATGTATTTTATAATATTACATGTAGAGTCTCAATCTAATAAAAAATTCAAGAAGCTAAGTAAAAAAAAAATACCAATTATAAACAATTGTGGATTATTTAATTCATTAGGCACATTTAAAAAAAAATATCAAAAATTAAATATTAACTTTTATATTATATTGTACCAAGTAAATTAAATGTATTTTTGCAAATATGCTCTCTGTTCTTTAGTTAGTCTCCTAAGATGTTATATAAGTTATATAACCTCAAACTAGGCAGGATTTAAATTCATATTTTTGGGGTTGAGTGATAGATTTCCTATCATCAACCATATTACCTTTGTATAATATACAAAATATATAATTATTTTTTGAAAGATTAAATATATTTTCTATATATTTGATGTAAATATTATTTTCAAGTGATAATGTTTGTATCTATAGAATTATTCCATTAAAAATTATGATGTAATATTTAATATATTATAATAAAATAGAGTCAAGAGAGTAACTGCAAAGAAAATGTTTTAAATAATAACCTTATTATATTACATTTTTGCGTACTCTTTCAAATATAAAAATTAAGATGTGCTTAAGCATATATAATTTAAGCACAACAGTAAACAGAAATAATTATAAATTAAAATGAAACAATGAATTATTTATAACATATTGTGCATTTTTAAATCAAGAAAGTTATTATCGGTTTTCTATTGAAGTAAATCAATAATAAAGATTGAAGTAGTCAGGACTTGTTGGCAAACTGTATCTCATCATTTATATTTAATATGAAACAATCACCATAGGCTAAAAAATCCTGAGTTTGAATTCATCTATTTACATAAAACTTTTATATATACAGAAGGATTCTATTATTTGCTTCATGAAAAACATAAGACATATGTACACTAAGTACAATTGTGATAACATATAAGTAAAATAAAACAGAAATAATAATTCCAACTAAACTTAACTGCATGCATAAAAAATAATTATATAAACATGATAGATGCTTTTGTTGATAGAATTTTAGTTGTATTTATATGTTGGACTATTTCTATTATCTAATTTTCAATATTGAATGTCTTTAAATAAATTTAACTTTCAATTTAATTTTCATTTACATCCAACTGTTAGTAATATTACACCAGGTTAGTATACACACAAACATTTCAAGAGGTATTACTATCCTCTCTTCTTCGAGTATTGCTGACCTAACCAGTGACAGTATTAGGATGGAAATAAAACCTGAATGTTTAAATTCTTGAATATTAAATTTTACGATAAAGCTATAACACCACTAAAAAGTTATGTATATACTAACCTGTAAGCCAGGGGTCCCCAACCCTATGCCCATGGGCACCATGCCCATGGTGCCCGCAGACCATTTTACATGTGCCCACCACTATTTGAACACGATAAAAAATTATTTATCTGATACAAATAAATTTAATTTTTAAAATTTCTTATAAATTATTGTATTATATTGTAATCAAATTGTAGGGCATACTATACTTTTACGTTAATTATATGTTAAAATTTTATTTTTGAAATGAATATTTTTTTGTACATGATGTGTATTATTAACAATATCCAACTATAAAATTACATTGAAAAAATAAATAGTGCCTGCCACCTGGCCAATATTATAGAATGTGCTCTTAAGTGCAGAAAGGTTGGGGACCTCTGCTGTAAGCTATAACTAACATTTGAATGTAGTTGAAAATTTAAATAATGTTACATTTTTCTAAAGACATTCAATAATTAATATTAGATGATGGAAATAGGCTAACATATAAATACAATGTATAACTTTGTTTGCAACTAATGCTAAGCAACATAATCTTATAAGATGTAGAATAAAAATAAACTGAAATAAATTCAGGAGATAACAGTTTCTGGATATCAGTTCAAACTATCATTTTGGTACTTGAGTATCACATGACCAATTAAGCAATTAATCATTGAAATAGTTTTAACACTATGCACTTTAGTGAAGTATTAAGAGCAATTAGCTATAAGCATATAGGTTTCTTGAGCAAAACTTAACCTGTCAGTTTCAGTACTAAAAAATGTCACATGATCTCATGGAACACTAAATATTTGATTATTTTATTCATGTAAATATTTAGCATCTGAATTATAAAAAAGTATTAAAACCTGTAAGCTTTATATTTTTGATGATTAATAATTAATGATTAGTTTATTATAAAAAGTAAAAATATGACTTTCAAAGTAACAAATCGTTTAATTTTACTTTTAATAATTATTTTTGACATGTATATTTATTTACATGTTCAATTTAGTGTGTTCTGTCATCAGATTTTCAATAAAATGGATGGCTGAAGAGTTGTGGTTTGAGTAGTTTGAAGTCTGTCTATTATAGTTTGAAGAATATAAAGCTGAACGCTGAGTGTATATATGTGCTGGAGATAGTAATCGGGACCAACTAATGATTGCTGGTTTAGCATGAAATACATATATTGGTGGTTATTTATCTTTTCATCATGTGTGTGATCAGGTGGGTCAGCAATATTATATGGCATAGAGAGTTGAGGGTCATGTGAAAGTCTGAGTTTGAATCCTCTATATATAACCATAACATATCAAATTATAAAAATCCATAAAAATATCGGAGCGTATCATGCTACGGTATGGTACAATCTACTCTCTCAAAAAATGTCAAGAATTTTCTTTACAATTTAAAAAAATAAAATTTAATGAATAATATTAAATTTAAAAAATAAATAAGAAATTACAAACTACTTAATACGGAATTATTGATAAATTTTTTGAAGCTAATATGCTAATACAATAGTTTAGAGATAAATTTGAAAAAATTTAAAGCTTTGTTAAACTTGTTAAAAACATTAATTTTACATGATAATTCATTCTTCAACTTTTTTTATGATTATGTAAATATAAACATATTTTATACATTCAAAAAATTATTTGCAATGACTATTTTATTCAGCTAAAACGTTATTAATAAAAGTATATAATTTATCCAAAAATCAAATCATAACAAAATTCAACTACTGAGTTCCCACTAGTTTATAATAATATTTCATTTTTAACTGAATAAATAAATAAGCACCAAATGCAAGTAGGTAGTCATGACCACTATTAAATGATTGAAAAACTTTAAAATGCATTTTAAAATGTCATTTGTGTTTGTTTATTTATTTACTAATTTTTATATGCATTATATACATTGTATTTCAGTTATATGAAGTTGTTACAACTTAATTTGTCATGCGATAAATAAAAGAACCGTTTTGATACGATTTTATGAGGAGTGAAATGATTTTTATAAAAAATGAAAACTTGTTTTGATGTTATGAATACATTTTACTTAATCTTAAACAATATGTCAAAAAAAGAGTTCATGGTAAACAATAGGACTTCTGCCAGCTATGTTTATGAGCTGTGATTGAATCCAAATAGAATAGACTTGATTTATTTTTTTCCAGATTTTATTTTCCAGATGTCTGATTCACAGCCAATCTACCTAACCATCTAATTCTGGTCAATAAATGGGTATCTAGCAATTTTTAATTAGAGGATAAAACAATGAAAATTTCTCTTCTCTCATAACTCAATAGAGTTACTCCACTATTCTTCTGAAATGGCTGTTGGAGAAACTTTCAGTCAGCTTCAGATTTTTAAATGTTTTATTTTTTCCACCAAGCACATTTTCAGGTTTTTTTGTCTGTATACAGCAGGATATTATTTGTATAAAGATCAATAAATAGATGAAAAAGTTCGTGTGCATAACTATTTTGACTAGGCACTTAACCAGATTGTTTGCTAACATTTGAATAACAGTAAAATTATTTTCTCAAGAAAAGGAATAAAGATATTCCAACAGGAATATTTATAAAGTTAATTTATTGTTAATTTTTGCTTCATTATTATTTATTATTTATAAAGAAACCCATTTCACTTTTATTATGATTATTAGATATGTTGCCAATTACGTATCATCTTTAATAACATTATTATTACAGTCAAATATCAGCCTTTCGCGCTAATTAACGTGAAAGGCTGATATTTGACTGTAATACAATTGTTTACATACGCTATATAAAATAAATGCTTATTAACATTATTATTGTAATATATAATGAAATATGTGCATATCGGCTGCAGAAAGGAGTTTGCTATTAACTGAAAGGAGACCCTTTGATTCCTCTTGGAGGCCTTAAAGGAACCGAGCAGGGCAAATTCCTAATGTCCACTCCATACGTTCTTGTCGTTGCAGCTGTTATTACTATATGTTTATTCATATAGTATACGAACATGGATGGGCTGCTCACCAACACGCATTAGCCAGCGTGGTGAGTTTATTGGCTTTTTACCTCTGAGTTTAAGATCAAGAAACACCATGGTCTTTCTTCTCAGTGCCTGATAAGGCAGAATGAATGTTTGTGTAAATGATAAAGATTTTTCCCAATTATACAATTATGACAGACAAAAATAAAGCATGGCCCTTAATCCCAGGAGGCTGTAAAGTCACCAACCAAGGCAGCGGTTGGTGGCCGAAGGCGGAGGGTGCTAAGAATATCCTGGAGGCGGACCCAGGCTGCGATTTGATGATGACTTTTTATTTAGGTACTTACAACTGCAGATCACTTTCAAGTGAAGGAAGATTGCAAGAATTAGAAGAAGAACTCTCTTATATTAAATGGGATATTATTGGACTTTGTGAAGTTAGAAGAAAAGGTGAAGAGACAATTGATTTAAAAAGTGAACATATGCTCTATTATAAAGGCAAAAATATTGGAAATACAAGTGGAGTAGGATTCATTATAAATAAAAAGTGGAAGAACAATATTGTGGAGATTGATGGTGTATCAGACAGAGTGGCAAGATTAGTTATACAACTTAATAGCAGATATCAAATGCAGATAATTCAGGTTTATGCCCCAACAAGTTCTCACAGTGATGAAGTAGTAGAAGATTTTTATATGGATGTACAAAAGGCTTTTGATCAGAGTAAACAACATTTTAAAATTGTTATGGGAGATTTTAATGCTAGAATTGGTAAACAAATGAAAGATGAAAGTGTTGTAGGTAATTTTGGTTATGGTAATAGAAATGAGAGAGGACATAGACTTGTGGAGTTTGCAGAGAAGGAAAAACTTTATATTATGAATTCTTTTTTTGAGAAAAATGTTAGAAGGAAATGGACATGGAAGCATCCAAATGAAGGTACAGCAGAATTGGATTATATTTTGACTAACAGGAAATACATATTTCAAGATTGTAATGTTCTTAATAAATTTAACACAGGAAGTGATCATCGATTAGTAAGGGGTAAGATACATGTTAATGTAAAACTAGAGAGACAAAAATTATTAAGAAAAACTATATTTATAGTTGATATTCCTAATCTTCAGAAACATTCTAATGAATTTAAATTAGAACTCACAAATTGGTTTCAAGTATTAGTAGATTTTGAACACTATTCAGATTTGAATGAAATTAATATGAAAATAACTGATACACTTTTAAAAACTGCAACAAAGATAGCTGGTAGAAAAAAGCAGCAATTGACTAATAAAATTTCTACTGAGACTAGAGAACTTATGAAGAAAAGAAGGAATATGAAGATATGCAAGAATGATGCATTAAAAAGAATTGAATATCTCGAATTTTGTAAAATGGTGCGGAAAAGAGTTGAAAATGATATAAGAAAGTATAACTGTGAACTAGCAAGAAAAGCTGTAGAAGAAAATAAAAGACTTAAGAATGTAAAACAACATTTTGGTATTGGTAGGAAATTTATATCTGCAATAAGGAAAAAAGATGGAATTATTACTAAAAAGAGGGATGACATTATGAAATTGGTAGAAGATTTTTATCGAGAATTATATAGTAATAAAGAACAAGTACCTCCTATATCTATTACATCTTCCGAATTGCCCAGAATTTTAAATGAAGAAGTGAGAAATGCAATTAAATGTATGAAAAAAGGAAAGGCTCCAGGTAATGATGGAATTATAATTGATATATTAAAAGAAGCAGGTGAAGAAACAGAAAAAATATTAGCAAAGTTATATACCAAATGTCTAAATGATAAAGATGTACCGGATGATTGGAAGAATGCAGTAATAATATTAATATTTAAAAAAGGTGATAAAGAAGATATTAGAAATTACAGACCTATCAGCCTTTTATCAGTTTTATATAAAATTTTTACCAAGATAATTACAACTCGTCTACAGAGAACTTTGGATTTCCACCAACCAAGAGAACAAGCTGGATTTAAAAGTGGTTTTAGTACAGTAGATCATATTCAAGTATTGAGAGAAGTTATAGAAAGGACAAATGAATATGAGTTGTCATTATGTTTTGGATTTGTAGATTATGAAAAGGCATTTGACTCTATAAACATTTCTTCAGTGATTAAAGCATTGGATCATCAAGGTATAGATCCAGGATATTGTCATATTTTAAAGAATATTTATAAAAATGCAACAGCAACAATTAGATTACATAATGATACTGGGAAAGTCAACATTGAGAAAGGTGTAAGACAAGGTGACTCCATATCTCCAAAACTTTTTACAGCAGTGCTGCAAGAAGTATTTTGTGGATTAAAATGGGAAACTAAAGGAGTGAAAGTAAATGGAGATTATTTAAGTCATTTAGATTTCGCAGATGATGTAGTTGTTTTTGCAAATAATGCTTCCGAGCTGCAGGAAATGTTGCAGGAGTTATCAGATGAAAGTAGGAAAGTAGGACTAAAGATAAATGTTAAAAAGACTAAAGTAATGTTTAATTGATTTGCTCAAAATATGAAAATAAAGATTGATTATGATGAATTAGAAGAAGTTAAGAGTTACAAATACCTTGGTCAGATTATTAATACAGATGGAAACATAATAGAGGAAATTAATCATAGAATTAAACTTGGTTGGAGTGCTTTTGGTAGAAATAACTTGATATTAAAAGGAAATATGCCTATGTGTTTGAAAAGAAAGGTTTTTAATAAATGTGTTTTACAGTTCTTACTTATGGATCTGAGACTTGGACACTTAATAGAAGATCAATACAGAGACTTCAGACCACTCAAAAAAGTATGGAGAGATGTATGTTGGGAGTAACAAGAAAAGATCGAAAACGCAATGTATGGGTAAGAGAACAAACAGGTGTTACTGACCTCATTGAAAAAATTAAAAGATTGAAGTGGAGTTGGGCTGGACATATTGCTAGAAGAGATGATAATAGATGGACAATTGAAATTTTAAACTGGATTCCAAGAGATTGTAAAAGACCCAGAAAGAAACCACATGTGAGATGGATGGATGAAATAAGAAAATGTGCAGGGGTGATGTGAAGAAGAGAAGCTAAAGATCGGAGAAGATGGATTAAACTTGGAGAGACCTTCATCCTGCAGTGGATTGATAATGGTTGATAATGATGATGATGATGTGCATATCTTTTAATACTTATATATATAAGAATGTATAGACTAAAAAATACACGGTTAAAAAAATTGTTGTTATGAAAAAGGTAAAAGATTTTTTAAAATATATATCTTAGTAAAATTTAAATCAGCATTAAATGTAATTTCTCAACATTTATCTCAGCTATTGAGTAACCATAACGACTGCTCACCAAAGGAAAAGAAAAAAGATTGTCAGAAGCTTTTATTTTTTTTCTTTATGCTTCAAATATTTTAATAAGTACTTGGCATCTAACCTGATATGGAATATTTGGATAAAAAATTTCTATCTTAGTCAAAAAAGCTAAAAATTAAATGAAGTAATAATTTTAAAAAGTGATGATAATTGGTGGTTTAGTCTTTATTATCTTGCTAGTTGTATATAAAACATATTGTTTAATGTTTTAAAAAGACTATAATTTTTGGTTTGATATTTATATTTAAAGTATTTCTTTCATTTCAGTTTGCATAATGAATGCAGAGAATTTATTCATAAAAAACTGCAGGTGATAAAATAGATTTGAAATTATTAACAACATATTGAAAAAATATTTAGAAGCAGAATTAACACTGATTATATTATATATATATATTGATCACACTTTTGTTTTGTATTTAAAAAACTGAAATCCCCCCCTCCCCCCAAGGAAAAAATCGCATGTATATAAACTCATCGATTAATAGAAGGGAATATTGCCGGGGGGAAAAAACGTCTAAATTAGATCAAAAGAAAAATGTAGACAGAAGATGGTTAAATTATAAAGTAGATTATTTAAAGTAAAATTAAAGTAAGTGCTACATATACAGATAAAAAAAGCAAAAGACAATAGAAAAACTTTTAACTTAAGAATAATAAAGTAACAAAATCAAGATAAAAAAATATGCAAAATTATGTTTAAAATATCTCCAATGAGTTTAAAAGCTAACAGCAAAAAACTAGAAGAAAGGTATATAAAGATAGAGAAATTAAAACATGAGAAGTGGTGGTCATGTGATGATAGAGAAATTCCAAAGTAAACAATAATATGACTAAATACAGACATAAATACGAGATACTTCCAGAGCAATATGTAACACTTTGGGATTAATTCTCATACCAGTGGTTTAATGAAATACTCTCAAACCAAAGCATAAGACAATACGTATATATATTTTTTTGTTAAAGATCGGGCGTCTTTTCTCTTTACCTCACTTTCTGACTGAAGTGTTTCAGACAAACCTCTGTATAAGAAAAAGAGAGGAAGAAGTTGTTGTGTTTTTTCCCCTGAAAAAAAAAATATATTGATTTATGCTTTGGCTTGAGAGTATTTCATTCACCTAATAAACTAGTCATGTGAAAATTAATCTTGAAGTATTATATATATGAAATTTAAATATTTTTGGGTCATACTGCATATTAGTCTTTTGTTATTGCAGATATTTTAATGAAATCACTTTGCAATCTTTTCAAGGCTAAGACAGTAATGAAGAACTATTTTCTCTCAAGTAATAATAAGACTGTGTGTAAATTTAAAAATGTTTATTCATATATATATATATTAGATGGATATCCATTCAGCATAAATTTTTATAAGCTAATAACTAATTTAAGGTATGATCCAAAAAAATATTTTAATGTTATTATATATCTGTGAAACTATTCGTTATAATACATTAAAATAAAATTAGTGAAGTTTAATCATAACTAACTATTTAGTTAAAAAAAAAAAAAGCTATCTCACATGGTGAAAAATATATATAAATAAAATTTCATGATTACATAAAACAGCTTTAACGTGTTAACTAAAGAAAAAAAAGTTATGTAAATAATAAATAATAGCTTCTGAAATAACAAAATCAAAGACTAAGTAAGATATCTCATCTCTAAACTATAAAAAATTAAAGCAATACACTAAGATATTATCATGTACCATGAAAGAATATTGCTTCTTTTTTTTTTTTTCATATGTCATAGCATCGGCCGGGACGCAAACCCACAACCGTCTGCAACCAACTACTTGCTTGCAAGTCGGCTGTGATGACCTCTCGGCTTTATTATAAGAAAAGATTGCTTTTTTTTTTTTTTTATTAATTGATAGAATTGTAAATAAATAGTTTATAATTATATATAAAACGACTGAAAAAATACAGTGTTTGGTGTTCTCTGTTAATGAAATAAGCGACCAGAAAGTGAAAAGGCTTAAAGTCATAGAAAATGTTAATTTTATAATAATTAATCCAATTTCTTTAGCACTTAAATTTGTTTTAAAAACTTTAGAATGCATACTTTTAAATTAGTTTGGATTAGAAAAAGTAAGGGAGAGTGGCAAGAGATTCAAAATAACTGGGAAAACTAATTTTTTAATATTTACTTTGTTGAATTTAAAACAATTTTGAGAGTAAATTTTACTTTTGATGATTTAAAAGAAGATAGCATGGAACGAATAGAATGCAGAAAAGTAGTATATAATGTGAAAACTATTTGTAAGATTAAATGACTTATTTACAGAAGATAGATTTCGTTAGAATTAAAAATCAATAGTTTATTTTTAATTTCAGTTTTGTTTAATATTTAATTATATGAGTCAGAAAATAATTGTTTATTAAAGATGAAATGAACATAAGAATAAAATGATCAAAATTGTTAAAATACATGTAAAGGATCAAAATTTATAAATGCCATACAGAAAATAATTAATTTTAAATATTTATCAAACTGGACAACTGATGACTAAATTATCTTTTACAATATAAATAACCAATAATGATTAAATGAACTTTATTAAAAAAAAGATATTTATAACCCATTGAAATTAGGTTTACAATATAGACTTATTTAATGTTTTGTTCAGAATGTAGTTTTGGATGATTCAAAATGTAGATGACTAGAGATAACTTAGAAATGTGGAATTAGAAAAATGTGAATGAAAAATGTATTCATTGAAAAAATTTAAAAACAAAAAAAATGAACTAAGCTCTTTTTACAATTTACTAGCTATTCCAAAGACATTAATAGAAAATTACCAATCTTTTTTCCACAAAACAAATACCATAAAGTAAAAATGCATAGTCTAGCAAGCAAACATGTCAATTTTATATATATATAAGAATAAAGGAAAAGATAAATGATAAAGAATTACTGAGTAACATACACACTATTGAGTCTTTGAGTTAAATTATTTATTTTTAAGCTGTTATATTTATCATCAGATGACCACCATCTCTTATGCGTGTGTATAACTGTTGTTAAAACAGGCAAAACTCACTATATATATTGCCACACACAGCAAGCTAGAGTAATCAATGGATGCCAGAAGGCTTGTGCATAAAATCCCCATCTAATGCCTACTCAGCCAATATCTCCAGACTAGTTTCTGGCTTGTGGCCTTTGTCAGTGAAGAGCCTTGGATCTGAGAGCACTGTACCTAGATCTTAGGATCTAATGCAATGCTCCAGCAACCACCCTTTATCTCCATTTAACTACAAAACTATGAGTCTTAAACTAAAAATACCTTAATGTTTTCAATCCAAGCCCATTAGCTTATACAGTCATATTTATCCTGGTTGTTGATTGCAAGTACTGCAATTTTTATTGAAATATTTGAATTATATTATAACACTTATTGCTAACATTCACTTTTGTTTGTAATTTCTTTAATATATTTGCACGTTTAGTCGGATGATTAATCTCTCCGTTACATTTTTTTAAAAAAATATTTACTTATATTGTGCATAATAAATTTAACAAACAGTCTGCTGTAATATTTTAAATAATATTTCAAATATATTTTTATTAGCCATATATATAAATCTTAATGTTTGTTATCTAATAACTCCATAATTATTATCCTAATCTTCTAAGTATGCACAATTTGTTTTCAATGATCAAAAGTATTGCTATTAGATAATAAAAAAATCCCTAGAGGTCACATCTAGTACATGTGGTTTTATTTTCAATATATTTTATTGACATATTTACAGTAAGGGTTCTGGAAAGGATTGGTTACAACAGTTAAATAAGAATAGGTTACAAAAAGACATTCTAAAATTCTTTAACTAATACATTGTCTACAGTGAGAATTCAGAAAGAAGATTCACAAAAGATTTCTAAAATTCTTTAACTAATACATTGTTTACAGTGAGAATTCAGAAAGAAGATTCACAAAAGATTTGTTTTCATTATTAGTAGTATGCTCAAAAAATTTATATTGCTTCAGTGAATTTAATGACTGAGCTTATTAAAATGTCTTAGTTTAAGTCAGATTTGCCCATTTAGGATTGAATTCCATGTTTGCATAGCTGTGTATGGATCGGAAGTACGCATATCTGTATATTTTGCTTTTTTAAATATTTTCAGGAATGCAGATTGTAAGTTTTCAATCATTTCTTTTTGAAATACCAGCCTACAGCGCACAGACCAAATACTGTGGTTGACTATTGTGGTTTTGATTGTAGCAGAAGTAAATTTCCCAATTTTTTCAAACAATTAAATACCATATATCAAAAATCCATAGCCTATATAATTTTCCAAAAAAAAAAAAGAATAAAAAAATTAAGAAAGATTTGTCAAGTTTAGTACTATATTTATTTATTGAATTATTAAGTAACAAATAGATAGATAGATAGATGGGTGGATGGATGGATGGTAGATGGATGAATGGATGGATGGACAGACAGACAGATAGACAGACAGACAGACAGACAGATAGATAGATAGATAGATAGATAGATAGATAGATAGATAGATAGATAGATAGATAGATAGATAGATAGATAGATAGATAGATAGATAGATTTATTTAAATATGTTAATTTAAAAAAGGAAATGATATAATTAAAAAAAAAAAAAAGGGGGAGGGGGTACATTTTATATCAACAAAGAGAAAAGAATGATTTTTATTTTTTATTTCAATCAAGATTAAAAATGGCAAGAATTGATACAATTCTAAATGAAGACCAAAAATAAAAAGTATTCAAAAAATTGGAACGGTAGATGTTTACAGTTATAAGAAAAAATAGAGGGAAAAAATGATAAAAAATATACTGATTTTACAATAATTTGTTTGATTTCCAGATCATTTACAATTTTAGAATAAAACTGCATATAATGGGGGGGGGGGTGTTCTTAAAAGTTTGAAGAAGATAACTTTAGATGATGAGAAGAATTCAGAAATAAAACATTTTGCATTTTATCTATTTTAAAAAGTAATATATATATATGATTTAATAAATATCAAACAAAAATATCCTGAGAAAGATCCTCTTACAATGTAGTGCCAAACCACCTACTTTAGAAGCAATAATTCATTTTATTTACTCTATTCTGAGACCCATCTGCTGTAAGTTTGCAAAAATTAATGTCTAGGCTAGCTTCTAGCCATTGTCTCACTGTAAAACCAGAAACTAGTTGGGTAGGAGAACCATTTAGAACTTATTGATTTTTCAAGTTTATAATAGTGGTTTCTAGAGTATGGTGAATAAAGAAAATTCCTATATGAGATGTTTTATGGCACCCATGATATAACAGATATGTAATAAAATACAACCCAAGATAAATGAAAATCACTTATAACATGGTGTAACGTTTATTTATATACGTTGCAAATATATTGGCATTTGGTAAAAGCTAAAAAAAAATAAAAGTAAATTTAGATTTTTTTTTTGACTATAATTTTTTTTTTTTAAAAAAAAAAAAACGTACAATGAAAGTTAAATTATTCTTTCGCATTTTTTTAAATGTAATTAGAAATAAAAGTAGAATTGGAGAGAACAAAAGATTTCCAAAAGCAAGTAAAAAGATAAGCTAAAAGAAAAATATTTTAGCTAATTAAACATGGCTGAAAAACTTGATAAAAAAATGAGAACTTTATAATGTAAATTTTATAAAGAATCTACAAGATTATGAACCAAAAAACGCCATGATAATAGCATGCACAGAAGTCAGAAAACTGGGCCTCTAGTATAAAAGGCAGAGGTCAGTTTGAAGAATGTCTTGTTTGTTGGTTTCTCTAGTTGGTTTTGGATAACAATAATATATCCAAGATCGCTCTACGCTGAAGTAATTTGTCATGGCGGAGTGAACCGGAGCTTCTGCAGACATCGTGCCTGAAGATGTACACCAGAAAAGCTTTCATGACCGACTAGGAGAATGGACCGCAAGATCAACTAATAATCAAAGGCTGTGAATTCATTTTAACCCCAAAACACTATGCATAGTTATCTAATACCATCGTGAATTCACTAAACTTACCGGTAAGTTATGCTTCATTATCCTGATTGTGACAAATTTAACCATTTTACAAACTACTCATAAAAATAAGCTTATAACAGGACCCCAATATAGACTTTCATTTAATTAATCAAGAGACTCTTGTGTACCCAAGAACTTTTAATTACTTATGTTAATTGCTTTATTTTATTAATATTTCACATCTGAATTAAGTATGTTCTCTCCAATTTATTTGATAAATAATTTATTTCAAACATTTTTTAATCTATTAGAATAAAAATATTTCTAATACCAATTTTCATTTGTGCATTATTCTATAATATTTATTAGTTTTTTTATTATTAAATTTATTATTAGTTTAAGAAGATTTAAGAATGTAATTTACCTTTGCCAATCTGTTTGAATAAGCCCAGGAATAATAATCTCAAAAAATAATTCTCGTTACGGTATGATGCAATACTGATTAGTTTAAAAGTATTTTTCTTTTTTTTTTATTCATGAGACATTATTTGACTATTTCAGCGGTCTCTTTAGAATAAAAGGACCTGGCACCCATATTAAATAAATTAAAAGCTGATTTTGTCAATAGCATAATTCTCAATAATTAATAGGCCGAGTTTGATCAGGAAATATAGCTATGTTTTTAGAATAGAAATATAACTTTCTTCTTTTGACATAGCTTGATCAACTCACACACAGTTTATATTAGCATGTACAGGCCTAACAAAATGGAAAATGTTATAATGGCTTATCCAACTCGGGCTTTGATTTAACAACCACAACCTGAGATAAGTTGTAATGATAAAGAACGTTACAATGATGACCCAAAGAAACTCACAGCCGGAAAATAAATAGTAATTTTATTAAAAAAAAAAATTATAAAAAAAAACTAACCAATTAAACCCTGATTATTAAAATATAAAAAAATATTTTTTTAATATGACTTCCAGAAAAAAAAAATGTATATATTTTTGATATATCTAAAAAAAACACGATCATGGATGATGTTGATGTAAGTTACAAGTATTTGACCGGGTAGGCGGTTACTGAAGAGGGTAAAAACATAGCCCTGAGTTCTAGTACGCAGTATATTAACATAATACCACCTTTATATGCCCATCAGACTATTTCTAGCAGGGATCCCAATAAAGGGGAAGGCGGACCAAGTTTCCATGAGCCTGTAAGACTCAAAACGATGAGCAACGCTCGTTAGTGCTTATAATTTGGGCTTCTTAACATTAATATTACATTAAAGTGGAAAGGACACAGATGAATGTGAAATATTTCCATTCCCACCATGTTAGACCTAAAAGTGGGTGTTAAAGCCGAACATCGCTTGTTGAATGAGTCTACTTGACATATCAGCACGCTACTACTATAAAAAAAAAAACACGAATATGAATTTAAAAACTTAAGAATAAAATTAGTGTAAACCCCTATTTTATTCTCATCTCCTAGCGCTGGTGGTATTGTAACATTTATTTATATACATTGCAAATATATTGGCATTTGGTAAAAACTAAAAAAAAAATAAAAAAAAATTTAGAGTTTTTTTTTTACTATAATTTTTTTTTTTTAAAAAAAAAAAAACGTACAATGAAAGTTAAATTATTCTTTCGTATTTTTTTTAATGTAATTAGAAATAAAAGTAGAATTGGAGAGAACAAAAGAATTCCAAAAGCAAGTAAAAAGATAAGCTAAAAGAAAAATATTTTAGCTAATTAAACATGGCCGAAAAACTTGATAAAAAAATGAGAACTTTATAATGTAAATTTTATAAAGAATCTACAAGATTATGAACCAAAAAACGCCATGATAATAGCATGCACAGAAGTCGGAAAACTGGGCCTCTAGTATAAAAGGCAGAGGTCAGTTTGAAGAATGACTTGTTCGTTGGTTTCTCTAGTTGGTCTTGGATAACAATAATATATCCAAGATCGCTCTACGCTGAAGTAATTTGGCATGTTGGAGTGAACCGGAGCTTCTGCGGACATTATGCCTGAAGATGTACACCAGAAAAGCTTTCGTGACCAACTAGGAGAATGGACCGCAAGATCAACTAATAATCAAAAGCCGTGAGTTCATTTTAACCCCAAAAAACTATGCATAGTTATCTACAACCATCGTGAATTCACTAAACTTACCGGTAAGTTATGCTTCATTATCCTGATTGTGACAAATTTAACCATTTTATACTACTCATAAAAATAAGCTTATAACAGGATCCCAATATAGACTTTCATTTAATTAATCAAGAGACTCTTGTGTACCCAAGAACTTTTAATTACTTATGTTAATTGCTTTATTTTATTAATATTTCACATCTGAATTAAGTGTGTTCTCTCCAATTTATTTGATAAATAATTTATTTCAAACATTTTTTAATCTATTAGAATAAAAATATTTCTAATACCAATTTTCATTTGTGCGTTATATTTATTAGTTTTTATTATTAAATTTATTATTAGTTTAAAAAGATTTAAAAATGTAATTTACCTTTGCCAATATGTTTGAATAAGCCCAGGAATAATAATCTCAAAAAAATAATTCTCATTACGGTATGATGCAATACCGATTAGTTTAAAAGTATTTTTCTTTTTTTTATTCGTGAGATGTTATTTGACTATTTCAGTGGTCTCTTTAGAATAAAAGGACCTGGTGCCCATATTAAATAAATTAAAAGCTGATTTCATCAATAGAATAATTCTCAACAATTAATAGGCCGAGTTTGATCAGGAAATATAGCTATGTTTTTAGAATAGAAATATAACTATCTTCTTTTGACATAGCTTGATCAACTCGCGTGCAGTTTATATTAGCATGTAGAGGCCTAACAAAATGGAAAACATTATAATGGTTAAATTTGAATTTTGAGATTTTATACAATTTGACTTAAATTTGAGTTATAGTGTGCTTTTCAATAATGTTGTAATTCATTTCAGTATTTTGTTTCAAGTTTCTTTCACCAGCAGGGGGTATGATTTATCCATAAACATGAAATATTTTTTTCAGTTTATTTTTAACATGTTTCCAAAGGCAAGCAATTTTCTTTACCTGGTTTTACAGCCATCTATAATGTACCAAAGATCATTACATATTATATCTACATTTCCAGAACAGTATCTGTCTTTAGCCTTCATCAGTTTTGAATATTAAATCTTCAATGACAAAAACAAAAACTCAATACTAATATGAGAATATGCTTACAAAATGACATATTATCTAATGAGCATAGATTATTTAAATGACTCTGAAATAAATGAAGATAACTAGCCTGGGCAACATAACAACAACTTGAAAATAATCTGGAACTACTAATAATATAAAATCTCTGGTTGGAGATTTTTTTTTTTTTTTTTTAAATTTGAAAATTTTCTGACTTCAACAAGAAATTTTTTTTTTTTCCATTATAAACCAAACTCTGCAGAAAATTTAAATTAAATAAATGTTAATGTTACTATATGTAGTTTGTATATATTAAAATACTTTTTATATGCTATGCAAATTTATCTGATTAATAATAACATATTTTCAAATAGAGAAAATGCCTATATAACAGTTATTACAGTAATAAATATCAAAACAATAGTTTGTAATTTTGTCTGGATAATAGACGTTTATAAATTAGAGATTTTTAAATTAATGATAGTATATTATATTTTGTATTAATCCTGTTTTTAAAATAATATAAGTAATTATAGGAATATTAAAAGTTATATATGGAATGTACATTTAAAAATAATAGGCATGGAATGTTTTGAATTATAAAATCTGAATTGTATATTACATATACTTCAGTGAATAATCCTTATATTCTTTAGTGTGTTGTTTTTAATTGTTTCCTAACACTATTATTTTTTATATTTATCATTTATGTATCTCTTTGAGAAGTGATGGATCTAAATGTTACTATGATAAGTAGTTGTAAAAATAAATACAATAAAGATGAATTTACTTTTATTTGATTTTTTTTTTTTTACATGTTAACATTTATGCCTTTATAGTATTTACCTTCTATAGTCTGGAAGCCATCAATATTAGTAAAGGTATCTACCACTAGTATAAATTATGTGAATTAGAATTTTTCTATTTTCTGAAAACTTTTATGCCAGTCAGCAAGTATTGCAAAGGTATATATTATATATAAGTATATTATATATACTTTTAAGGTAGATGTAATTATAGGAGATTTGAACCCAGACTTTCAAGCCCCATTTTGTCATTCACTCCATCTTTTACAATAAAAAAGTTGAATTCTTCAAAAAATCAGCTTAAAATCCAAAAGCTATCTGAATATATGGAGCATAATTTGATTCACAACTTCTATCTTTAAAAGTTATTTCCATTAATTTAAAAAATGAAAAGGCAAAAATAGGATGGTAACTTCTCTTATTAGGTCACTATTACTTTAAAAGAGATTTTAAAAAAACACATAGAGATTAATAAAGGAAGACAAACTAATCTTTAAATGTGAAATTTCCATCAATTTGCAATAGTCTACAAACAAAAAGTTTCAAATTCTAAATTAAAACTTTTTTTTTCAATAATAAATTGAAACTAATAAAATCTATTAGTAGCTTCTAATGTTAGATCACTATTACTTCAGTAGGCATTAAAAGGAAAAAATCATATGGTCAGAGTTTAATAATCACAGTACATTTTATATAAATAAGCTAAATTAATTCTTAAACCATATAAAATACCTAACAGTTTGCAGGTAGTCAAAAAAAATTGCAATTCTATAATTCCCCCCCCCCCCATAAAAATGGAATTAGTAAAAAGCTTCTAATGTCAGCTATTATATTATTTAGAGAATTAATCGTATCCTTAAACTATGTCAAATTCTAAATTATCTACACGGTATTATCTGACAGAAAAAGATTTTAGGTTAAAAATTAATTTAAAAAAACAATGAAGTGCAGGTTAAAATTTTAATAGCTCTGCAAGCCCATATTAACTACTTAATGTAATATAATGTGACTAAAGACATTACTTTGACAATAGCACACTCCTTTATAAAGAATTCAAACAAAAGAGCTTCATAGATTGTCTATTAATAGCAATTGATCGTTTCTTAGCAACATTAAAAGCTAAAAGTTATCTCTGTTTACATGGATGTAATCTCATTTCTATTCTTTATTATAATAACAATCCATGAAAATATTTAATTCTATATATATATGTATTTGCAATTCTGTGTGACATTTGAAATTAAACATTTGTAATTTGTTGCTAAAAGTTCATTTTAAAAAAAATAAAAAATGGTAAAAGAAATGGTAATTCAGTTTTAATATCCATGCAAAGTTACATTGCTTTCATTTATAGTAGAAATATGTCTTCTGAATATAATATAGTTTCTTTTTAAGAAAAAAATGAATTATTAAAAGTCATGTCAGTTATTTATTATTTTCAACTCTATATGAAATATAAACCAGAAAATTTTCAATTTTATGCTAAATGTTTATTTTCAAAATATCAACAGAAAAACAAATTTCATAAAGTGAGCATTTCAGAGTTAGACTAGTATTTCAAAAAGCATACAAAAAAAAGAACTTCAATTTTTATTATAAACTTGTTTCCAATTAGAAATGTGAATATCAAGTAAGCATAGGTAATTAATTGAAATGAGTTTTTTCTTATAATTACTTTTTTAAATATATATATATATATATGTGTGTTTATTAGTAAATAAAATAAGTTTTTTAAGATTTCTCTTTCTAATTTCATTTTCAACAGTATACAAAGATTGCCATTTTTATTACTAAACAATATTTGAATTTTTACCACTAAACCAATGCAATTTTATTTTCATAATTAAGTATGTAACAATACTGAATTTATTTCAGTTTTTATAAAAGTATTTTAGAAGGAATACTCACCATTAATTTACATTTGTGTTACTGCCAGTATTCAGTGACTTTATGCTTTTCCAACAATTTTTGAAATCCAAAAACAATTTTGAAACAGAAGTTTTGAAATAAGGGAAGTCTGTCTTGTAACTGTCGGCATAAAAACCCCAGTTTTTAATAACATAATCAAAACCTTTGAATTCAAAGGCTAATTATATAGGATTTACTATTAATTAAAAAAATATGAAAATTATGTTGTTTAAATAATCAGATTCTCTCTTCATAAATTTACATGTTTTTGTAATCATTACGCTTTAACACCTGATACTTTTTTTTTTATTCAAAAAGCTTTATTAGACTTTGTATTTACATGTTCACATACAGTGATAAACTAAATTTATCTATGATTCACAGTGCATATTTTGATTTTAATGTAATTTTACACCGTAGAACTTCATTATCTTGGAATAAATTTTTAACCTGACATGCTCACATGATGTGATCTACAATGATATACTTATGATATTAGTAAGCACACTGTGTTACAAACAAATGACAATAATACTCATTTTCATCAGTCACTCCAATCCATTCAATGATTAACTATTGACTTTAGATCCTTGTCAGAATTCATTTAAGAACCCAAGAAGCGAGTTATTTCTAGCTCAAACCTGGATTCCAATGGCCAAAATTCTCAAAGACTTGCAAGTCCAAACCGTAAAAGGCCATAAAAAAACTCTGTCCATATGTGTCCTGTGGCTGGCATCAGTGAAATGCCCACTGTCCAGGACCTTCTCTGAAATTCAGTAGACCACTTAGTCCTCTCAGGGTAAATTGCATGCTGAAGTGTTCCTTGAATAATTACCCTATCCTTGATTAACATTCTTAGATAACTCCATTGTGACTCACATTTAATATCTTCATCTTTTATATCTGAAGTGATGACAAGTTGCAACCATACTTCAAATCTGTTCTGCCCCCATCTACCTTTATATTTATCATCGATCACTAGGTATCGATCTTGGTCAAAGTAAACACTGAAATGTTTTGTCTAGCTCATCAGAAACTTTGGTTTCTAGATTGTCCTGCTGTAAATTCAAATTTGTCAATTTCACATTTCTTATGTTCTAAATCTTTGTCATGAAGATGTCCCTCACTTTGTGCTTCATTTGTTTCAGGGACCTCCAAAAGGACCATTGTCTGATCTATGAATTTCTTGTTCTTTAACATCAACATCTGTGTGGAATTCTCCTCCATACTATCAGAGACATATAAATACTGGGGCACAATTGATTCTTCATCATGAATGGTGACCTTATACTTCTTTCCTTTTATATTTCTGTCCAGCAAATCAGCATCCTTCACATTTCTTATGTTCTAAATCTTTGTCATGAAGATGTCCCTCACTTTGTGCTTCATTTGTTTCAGGGACCTCCAAAAGGACCATTGTCTGATCTATGAATTTCTTGTTCTTTAACATCAACATCTGTGTGGAATTCTCCTCCATACTACCAGAGACAGATAAATACTGGGATACAATTGATTCTTCATCATGGATGCTGACCTTATACTTCTTTCCTTTTATATTTCTGTCCAGCAAATCAGCATCCTTCGCATTTCTTATGTTCTAAATCTTTGTCATGAAGGTGTCCCTCACTTTGTGATTCATTTGTTTCAGGGACCTCCAAAAGGATCATTGTCTGATGTATGAATTTCTTGTTCTTTAACATCAACATCTGTGTGGAATTCTCCTCCATACTATCAGAGACAGATAAATACTGGAGCACAATTGATTCTTCATCATGGATGCTGACCTTATGCTTCTTTCCTTTTATATTTCTGTCCATCAAATCAGCATCTGAGAAACTGTCACTCGATTTTCCTATCTTTTAAACTACTGAGTTGCAAAGGGAGTTGTTGGCAGTAGTCATGACTGCAGACTCTGTTAACATCATGTCAGAATCTGAGTCTGTGCCAGAATTTATATCTGCTCAGAGAGTTTTCTCCAATGACTGTGGAATCATGTGAATCATTTGTTCTGAAGGCTGTGACAACTCCAGCTTGATTTGATATAAAATGTTGCTTCTCTTGTGTAGACACAGAAATTTAGTTATGTGATTTAGTCTTCCTAAGCTTACAATTTGGGCATATCCTTGAAGGAAAATCCCTGATAAGATGATCTCTCAACCTGCAGTGGAAGCACTGCGGCTGTACACCCTGAAAAGATATTATTAGAGGGGCTTTGTGCAGTAGATCATGGGAATGTCTGTAGGTGGTATTCTTTTACTAAGGGTAATTGAAAAGAGTACAGAATTTGTGAGTACAGGAATGTTTGCCTTTTCTTGAAAACATACCTAAAGTATATTACTCCATAGAGTCTGAGGATTTTTTGAAGATCAAATTGATTTGAATATGGCCCATCAATATCACCGGCCTATTCATGTCAATTGTACATAAAATTTTGTTATCAATGGATTTTATTGTCCCTTGGAATATTTGCTTTTGAGTGGGATCGTGGCATTCCACAATTACATAATGGTTGTTTGGATGATTTAGTATTTTGTACACATGAATCCATAAATTTTTTGCTGTAATTTGGCTACAGAATTTATCAATTGGAAATGTAAATAAGTCTTTATTTTGATTAGTGATGGCAAAAATTAGAGTTTTTTCATTCACATAATTTAAAAAAGATCAATATAATTGCAGTAGAATAGTAGAGTTGAAATCATTTATAATGTTAGTTAATTCTGTTTGATCCATCCTTAGAAGAGATATGTCTGTATCAGGCACCCCATTTTGAGAAGTGACAGGACAGTCATCCTCCAGCAAACTGAGAAGATCAGGTTTTGTGAATCATAACAAGAAATAAAGTTGCTCTTATTATTAAAATTTTGTAAACTTTTAGCATATGATATTTTGTTGTCATTGATATTTTGATGAAGACTCTGAGTTACAAAGGGTCTGGACTTATTAGAGTTATCTTCAGAAATAATATTAAAATTATATATTTCTTTTATAGGATTAGTAGAGTTATTTTTTGTTAAAAAGATATTAGGGTTTTTCTTACTTTTAGAAAATAAAGCAGAAAAATGCTCTACCTTCAGGCCCTCTTCCCTGTGTTCCAGACTGGTTGATTTGCCTCTAACAGATGAAATTTTATACTTTTGAGGTGATTTTTCATTCATATCTTCATTCTCAATGTAAATTACAATGTTTTTCATTGATTTTCCAATGTTATCTTGAGCCCTTTATTGTATTATAGCATTATTCACGCTATAATTCTTGCTTGAATGGATGTTTTCATCACTAACGATCCCTCTGAAGTCCAAACTTTTAGGAGGATCATTGCAAGCCTGGAGAACTAAATTGTGGAAGGTTGGTCTATGGATATATCAAATCTTTCATTCATGGAAATTATTGGTTTTATAGATAATTCTTTTTTTCCTTGGAATTTTTTTAATTTCTTAGATTTACAAATGTCTTCCAGTGTTTCTCTCTATATTAGAACTTGAATCTCTTTCAATTCCTTGGTTAGCTGTATCAACAAAATTCATGCTTCACATGAAAGGAAGAACAGGGTTTAAAGAACAAAACCCTGAGGTTTTTAATAAAAGAAAACAAATATTTTGATAAAGACTAATATTTTCATCAGCTCGCGAAAAAAAAACAGAACCAAACAGTTCTGCTCCCAGTCGTTATATAACGCCTGGTACTTTTATCACTTGTACTTAGTAAATAATAATACATACATACACACACACACACATACATACATACATACATACATACATACATACATACATACATACATACATACATACATACATACATACATACATACATACATACATACATACATACATATATTGTTACACATTTACTAAGAACATATAATAAAGTTGAATTTGCTTACTAAATTATAGATTTTTTTTTGCTAAAAGTAAGATTGTTTATGGTATAATAACGTTAAAATACACTGACTAAAAATTGATTGTCCAGTTGCTATATTTAAACATATATGACCTTGATAATAAATAAAAAACTTTTTTATTAACTATTTATTGTTTAATTTTTCTTATACTCCCCCACCCGCCCGCCACATATAAAATGAAATGGGTAGTGTAGAAAATGAGGTATCTGATTCAGATTACGACAAATTTTATTTCTGTTTATGTATTTTTTTCTTGTAATCAAAACATAAATATTTATCTATTCAATATATTTAGTATTTATTTACTAAAAATATTTATAAAAAATCCTGAAGTTGCCTGGGATTTTCGTGACTTGCGGGAGAGGGGTGCAATTCATTGGATTTGGCATTTATAAGAATTGCATTGCTCATTGCTTTTTTGCTTGAGTGTGTGTGTGTTTAATAAAAACAATACCAGTGCAACAATTTTTTTACTACCTAGAAGTTATATATTTTCATTTTATTATCATCAGTTTTTACGCTAAATGACTGAAGAAAAATAATGTTTTATTTCTGTTGATATCTTAATATCTATATTGTAAAGAAATATCAGTATAAATGCATGCATATTATATATATATTCTATACACTGTTTTAAATTGTATGTATTATTTTTGTTGGTATATTAATGACTATATATAATATTTAAATTAAATAATGTTAATAGATGTGAACATATACACAAAACTTCTTCTAAACTTCGTTAATTATATGTAATAAATTTTGCATATGTATATGCTTTATGAAGTGTATAATTTTTTCTATCTGCAATATTTTTGGTTTTCTATTCAGCTCAATGCATTTTCGATGTTATGATTATGGTGTACGGTAGTTGAACGGAAAATTAGAAACATTCAAATAGAAAAAATTACACACTTCGTTAAGCATATAAACATATAGATGCAAACCTTATATATATGCACACACATCATTGAAAGAATTTAAAAAATGAAATGAAACTGGGTTGGTATACTGTTAAAAGAAATGATAATAGATGGCAAGTTGAAATTTCGAATTGGATGTCAAGAAATTACGAGATCTAAAATGAGACCACGTGTGAGATGAATGGATGAAAAAAAAATGCTGATGTGATATGAAGAAAAGAAATTATGGATTGCAGAGATTTGCATTAAACTTGGAGGAACCTTCATCCTGCAGTGGATAATAATTAAAAATGATGATTTTAAGCTATATATATATATGTTAACATTTCTACTCTGTCTGTATGTATATATAAATACTCATTATATCAATTCAATACTTTCCAGTGCTAAATCTGCTTTTGCAAGCAAAAAATGAATCCACTTTCATTTGCTTTTCCAAGGACTTATATAAAAGCATTTTTGTTTGTAAAGCAGTTTGACACTGAAGGATTTGCTATCGTAATATATATATACTGTACAGTGATTTTATATATATATGGGAGATGATGATCTGGACTAACTGATGAGTGCTGGTTCAGCACGAAATATGTATATTGGTGATTATTTATCTTTTCTACATATGTGTGGTCATGTGTATCAGTGTATCAGATAATGTGGCTAGTTGAAGGATGCTTAAAAGTTTGTGTTTAAATCCCCTATATTTAGTATTATACATTAAAATATACATTAGTCATACTTGAGAGCATATATTAAATTATAGGTAAGAAAAGATTAACAGTAAAGAGTATTTTTAAAAATTGATGAATTAAAGATCATTAATTTTAACATATATACTAATATTGCTGTTACAAATACGCTTTCCCGCGCTTTTTTTACATTATTATTATTTTATTAGTTGAAATTCTAATTGCAGAACTTATTCTAATTTGAAAATTCAATTCAGTGTGAATGTTATATACAATAGGATGCAAACAAAAAACAACAAAGATAATCAAGCATTATTATTATTATTATTGCATAAGTCAAAACTCTCTTGCGGAAGATTTTACAATAGTTTTTTTCATATTTTTAGATTTTACAATAGTTGACACTCTTTTTGTACGATCAATAAGAATTATATTATAGCGTCAGCAATATATAAATTAAAAAAACCAAACAAATCTATTCAATGAATGTTAAAGGTGATATTTTTTGTCTTAATCTGTCCCACAATTAATAATAGCATTGTTTTGGCTTGCAAATTAGGAACAATTAAATTTGTATTTTATTTTACATATACTTTTATGCATTTCTATCCATTCTTGTTAATAAATATATATTATTGTGTAATTTACGTTCATATACATGCACAGACATATACAGCATATACAGTAGTAGGTCTTTGTTAATTTGCTAAGATACAATTTTATATTATAAAACGTCATCTTTCAGAGTATTTTTTTTTTTTTTTGTGGTTACTCAGATGTTAATGGCAGTTGTCCAACAACACAACTACAAAATCCATTTTCTCTTTTCATTGCCTCCGAATTTATCAAGTGACTGCACATTCAAAACAAAAGATGTAAATGTTTTGAATTTTGAAGTCAAAAACTTATTCTGAAAGAACAATGAAAAAATATACATACATAAATAAAATATAAAAAAGGGGGCAGGCACTTTGTAATCTCAAGGGGGAAACTTACCAATGAAGTAGACAATGTATTACAAAAAGTTTGTTAATGTTTAACCGAAGAATAAATAAAAGCATGAATAAAAAGAATGTCTTTTCAAAAATTAGTCCTGTAATTTCTCTTTCTCTTTATTTCATTCTAATATATATATAGGATTAAAGTAGAAATGTAAATATTTGTGTGTTTGTATATATATTAATATGTACAATGTATATTATTAATATATATAATCACGCTAGCGCGATCATTTTTTTGCTTCGTTAATAAAATTAATGAACAGATTGTAACCTAAAGAATAAAAACAAAAACACATTAAGTTGGCATTAATTTTTTAGTAATGCTACAAAAATGTTAGGTTCAAACCCAGTCTGTCTAATTACGTTATTTTTCTATAATAATTATCAAATGTGTTTGAAAGATAATTTTTGTAAATTGTTTCAATCTCAAACATTTTAAAAATGTTATTGGAGATTTTTTGAAAGGTAAAACCACCACGAATAATAAATTTGGATATGGACACAAAAAAATTTTCAGAATTTGAAGGAGAAAAAAGAAAAATCTTATAAATTTGTTTTGAGAAAATCTCTACTTCCCTAAAAAAAAACATAGAAGAATCCAAATAAAAGCACAATATAAATATGAATTATATTAGATTAATATAATATACAAATATCAAGGCTGTAAAGTGATCAATAAATTCTACATATGTTATTCTAAAACTAGAGCAAAAGCTATTAAGAAAATAAATATTAACCAATTGATATTGCTACTCTTTGGAAATACACTTAAGGACTTAAAATTAATATTTTAAAAATAATTTAAAACTATTAACAGTATTTAAAGATAACTAAACTTAAACTAAATCAAAAGATAACAGATATTATACTAAAACTAGTTATATAAATAAATAATTTAGGCAAAATTAATATATATATATAGAACAGGATTGAGTATAAATATCTTATTTAATAAAACTGAACATTTTAAATACTGTATAATTGCATGTAATAGAATTAATAATGATAAATATATATATATGATAAATGAAAAGAAAAATTAAACCTGAAAGTCATAATAAAAATGAAAGAAGGATTATTTCAGCAATGTGAAGAAAATATGAAAAGATTATTAAAATAAACATATGAAAAAGAAAAACGGAAAAATTCCAGGAAATGATAAAATCGTTATAAATATTTCTAAGAAGCAGATCAAGAAACAGTTATTCAATCTAATGATGGGTCATCCATGAAAAATAGGATGATTAAACAAGTAGCGTATTGGAAGGGAATAAAAGAGAAGCCTCCAAAAGATAGAATAGACAATCTCCTATGCATCAACCCAACAAACAATAATGAAAATCGATAAATATTCACAGACTATTAATTACAAATTGGACAAAGAACATAAATGCAAACATCTTATCTATAAGAAGTTGCACAAGGTGCAAGATAGTAATGGAGCAGGCAGAAGACCTTAAAGGCTATATATTCATAAAAACAATAAAGAAAATCAAGAAAAGAGATCATTTAATTGCCCCAAAATACATTGTGGAGTCTACATGGTCATCGCTGGACTTGCATTCTTTAAATCAATCTGAACATTTATAATTTAACTTATCAACAAATATAATTCATAGAATAAATTTGTTTAATAAAAAAAAAAAAAATTCTATATAAGATACTTATTGAGAGCAATCTGTATTTTAAAATTGTTATAGCATAATAGATCATATACAAGTTAGAAAAATGTACAGAAAACCAATGAGCATGATTTTCACTTTTGTTGTAAATTTATATATTGCAAAAGCACTTACTTTTAAACGTATATGATGCTTAAAAGTTTTATCAAGATATAGATCCAAGATATTAACAAATTGTTAAAAATATTTATCAAAAATAAACAGCAATTATTTGGCGACATTACAATAGCTAATAATGTTAGTATTGTTATGGGTATATGGCAGAATAATTCAAATTCTAATACTTTTTGCAACAATTCTATTTTACTGAGATAACATTTTGTGAACTAAAATAGGAAACAAAAGGAACAAAAATAAACTGAAGAATTGAAATTTTGCAAATGAAATTTGATTATTATTAAAATAAATATCATATAATTGCAAAAATGTTCCAAAAGTTATTAGATAATAGCAGAAATATAATAAAGTATAATAATAAAAATAAGAGTTTTGTTAAATAGAGTTTCAAAAAAGAAAATCTCAATAGCAAAGAATTAGAAAAAGTTAATATGAAGTGAAAACATAATGAATGAAATTAATCACAGGTTTCTTTTATAAATAATTATTTGTTTATATAACGAAAAGTTCTTAAATATTCAAAAAGAAAGGTTTTAAAAATATAATATATCAATGCTTTCATAAAGATTTTGAGGTTTGAACATTTAATAGAAAAGCAATGCAGTGCCTAGAGATGAACCAATGTACTATAAATATATATTAAAATTAATAATTAAAGAATTAAAATAAATACTCGGTTAAGAGCACAAATACATAAGTAATGATATTATTAAAGAACTAAGAAATAAAATGGAGTTGTAAAATAATATAGGCGCTATTGCACCTGAATGCAAAGCTATTTTATACTTAAAACAAAATAAAATTATACTATTCTGCAAGCACTTTCAAAAAACGTGCTCTCATTTTCATAGCTCTTAGTGAATTAATTATATGCAATTATGCAAATTTCAAGGTTAATTGCATGTCTCTTGAAAGCACTTGAAGAATAGTATAATTTTATTTTTGTTTTAAATAGCTTTGCATTCAGGTGCAATAGCGCCTATATTATTTTACAAGTCTTTTATTCGCATGCAAAGTTTTCAAGTTAGATTAGAATTAAAATGGAGTTGATAAATTATATAATAATAAAAAGACTACTGAAGTTCTAAATTGAATCTTAAGGGATTATTATTAAGAAACTAAATAAGAGATCCCAAATAAAATGGATGCATGAGAGAAGTAAATTTGATAAAATGGAAAAAAAAAAACTAAACTCAAGAAAATTGATTTGATAGACTTTTCTCTTGAAACAATAATAATTAAAGAAGATAATACAGTTTAGTAAAGAGATAGAAAACTGTATAAAAACAACAGATACTACAGATTTTCTAAATATTTCTGTATATATCATACCATAGCAAATTATATAAGCTGTCTTTGGTTTATTTATTTTTTTATTAATGATTTGATGGTGTCTATATATTGTAATAAGCAATATTTCATAAGTTAAT